>JANHFP010001264.1:136761-147309 GCA_032468135.1 Calamaria suluensis
CTGGGACAAGTAACAGGAGCTCACCCCATTATGCAGCACTAGGGATTTGAACCGCTGAACTGCCAACCTTCCGATCGTCAAGCTCAGCTGTCTTAGCTGCTGAGCCACCATGTCCCCAAAGCATTAGGACATACTTATATTCCATAGAAGCCTTATAGTGAAAAATTAATCAAAGTGCCAATTTAAAAATCAGTAAAATACAGATTTCTAACTGCTAAACCTAATTTTAAAAATATCTACCCATCATTTAAAACTGAAAAGAATGCAGGAACATTGATCCAAAGGTCGTCTAGTATAAAACCTCACCTGAATTCTCAATGAATTATTCTTGAGAAAAGCATCTTCGCCTTGAAGATGCTCAGCCTTACCTCTTTCCTTCCATCCAAATTATAACTGGCTCTCCCCAATTTGTGAGGTTTCTGATTAGATAAAAAAGTGACCTTCTCCAATATAAGACTTGCTACAAATATGTGCAGCACATTAGCTGTGACCTTGGTGAGGATGTAGCAGGGTTGGGATCTATTGGCTGCTTTTAATAGATTATATACTGCTGTTCCCTCTACCCTGCAATTTACCCATCAACCATGACATTTTTGTTTTCTAAGCCAGTGGGCCAAAAGAAACAAATGTCATACAAGGCAGGCCATTTAGTGGAGCAGTGCACCGCAGGCCTTCAACACTCTACCCTTGATCTTCTGAAGATGTTGTAGGTGGTACATGTGATGAGCTAAGGCATTCCAGTAAAACAAGAATTGAAACATATCATGCTGCAGATGAAGCCTACCACTCTTGTCATCTATCAACTTGCCTCCTCACCCATCCCCAGCTTACATTTGGAGAATGATTTATGGGTGTCTCACTGGCAAAACCTCAATTAATAGCCACATCCTAATTTGCCCTACCGTGAACTATTAAGATGGCAACGCCTGTCAAGTCAGACTAAAGACCGGCTATGAGTGCGGAGCAAATGATCCTGGCATGAGCATAGATTGGAGGAAAATCTGTTAAATCAGTAGTCTGAATATATTTTTTAGGATTTCAAATGGCTTTTATATCAGCTTGTTTCAGTATAGTATGTTGTATAATTGCAAAATCATAGCAGTACAATAATACCATTCAGTGAGTAGCAATCAAATGTAAACTATTATAAGTTTCACATGGAAAGCAAGGAAGAGTATAACATTTTTGTTATCACATTAAAAAAAATTAGGCCAGAAGTTTATCTTATTTGTCTTCTGTTTGTAGTAAAAGGTTAAACAGTTATTGAAAGCCCAGTTGTTGGCTCACCTGAGAAATTGTCCATATTAATGAATAGGAGAAGGCATTATATTTTTCACAAATATTTATTTAACATTCATGAACATTAATCAAGCCTATAATACTACCAGTCATAGTAGCTGTTATTTCTGCCATTAATTGGGAAGAAGAATCCAGAGAAATTAAATTATATGTTCCTGTTTGATAGCAACTCTGCATGAAAACATTTGTGGCTGATATTTGAAAGTGTCAGAATTCATTGTACAAGTAAGCTAATTTCTGTCTTCCTCTATTTGACAAGGCTGTCTCTAATTAAATTAAGGATGATGTTCCTGGAAAACATAATATAATTGCTAGTGGCTTTTATTCTCTAGCCATGAAACTAGAGCCATTAAGGGAGAATGTTGCTAGAAACATACAGTAAGACATTTTTTCCAATGGACTACAACTCTTTGAATTAATTGTACCTGAATAATTATATGTTTTGTGGCAAATGAATGAAGAAAGATAGATTAATTATTAGGAGTTCTACCTTTCCTGTATAAAGTTCAATAATATAAAAGGTGTATTTACATCCCTTATGTAGGGATGATCAGAGGATCTTTCAAAGTCTGCCAACATTACAGTTTGTCTCCTGGGCCAATAATATTGTTTTGGGAATTACTGTAAAAATTGTTTTCAATCATGCTGATTCTATTAGAAAGAAATTGCTCTCCTTTCGTTCTTTTTTCTTCAAAGAAGAACAAATCCAGAAAAGGCTACAGCTGGTGCACAAAGCTGGTTCTCCTAGTCACAACCTGATCCTTTTCCTTCTGGTTTGCTGCAATCCAACTTTTCTTAGAATTGATAGTGTCTTTGAACTTACTTGACCCTAAGAAAAAAAGGTGAAGGATACCAGGCTTTGGATTTTTCTTCCTTGTTTATATATTCTGTTGTTGATGTTGCTTGACCAAAACAGTGGTTCATTTGTAAACATATATTCTGCATGTTCTTCAGGTTTAGTCTCTAGCCCCTAGCACCGTGATGGTGAACCTGTGGCCAGAAGTGGTAGGCACGCAAGCTTAGCTCTGGCACACATGTGCATATGATTTTCGGGCCTTCTGGGCCTAAAGGAAGTCGGGAAACAGGTTGTTTCCATCCTCCAGAGGGCCTCCAGCAGGGTGGGGAAACCTGTTTTCACCCTCCCCAGATTCCTAGAAAGGATCTGGAGCCTGGGGAGAGCAAAAAATGGGCCCACCGGGCCCAGCATGCCATTAACTGACAAAAGCGTGGAGAGCGTGGTGGGGGAGTGCATGCATGTGCAGTGGGCAGGGTGCATAGAATTATGGGTGTGGGCACACATGTGACAATACCCTCCAGCGCTCCCCTGCTTTTGGCATGTGATAGCAAAAAGGTCAGCCATCACTGCCCTAGCATCTCCAGTTCAATATGCAGGAAGCCATTGACTTATTATCACAATTGAGAAAAAAAACTGTTGTTAAATGAGACAATTGTTAAGTGAGTTTTTGCCCCATTTTATGACCTTTCCTGCCACCGTTGTTAAGTGAATCACTGTGTTTGTTAAATTAGTGACACGGTTGTTAAGTGAATCTGGATTTCTCCTTGACTTTGCTTGTTAGAAGGTCATAAAATATGTCCTCAGGACACTGCAACCATCATAAATGTGAGCCAGTTGCCAGGCATCTGAATGTTGATAACATGACCATGGGGATGGTGCAATGGTCATAAGTCTCAAAAATATTTAAAAGTCACCTTTTTTCAGTGTCATTGAAACTTTGAACAGTTGCCGAATGGTTGTAAGTCGCAACCACTATCTATAATCCTATAATTCTCAGTGGATATATGAAGACCACATTCTTTTCTCTTTATTTTTCCTGTATTTATTATCACAAACAGCCTGTTCAGTAAAAACTGCAGTTGGCAATGTAAGAACTTTGAGAGATAGAGAAAGCAACTTTATATGGTTGGCAGTTTTCTAAGGGATAATAGATAAAATAACCAAAACAACAAAAGGGAGAGAAATAATGAGATGCCTCAATTATTTTGAAGGATAAAGCATTCCAATGTTAAGACACTGCTGTGGTAAAATCTTCTCATTCTTCTTTGATCAGGCAAAATTTAAGCTGACAGAGATGCAGGAAAAATCTTAGACCTACTGTTAATCTAATCACAGTTCTAATTTGCAACAGAAATGACTCATAGCAATTCCCCTCCAGGATAGAAGTAATGAGATTTATATGCTACACTTATTCCCAATATCTTTCTTTCCTCAGACACTCCATTATATATACAAGGACTTTCATGGGCCTTTATCTCTTTGCCTTGCATGCTGTGCTTCGTAACACAATAGCAAAGTATTAGTGAAACATGATTTTGCTGGGTATCTTTAGCTATCTGTTTCCTTCCTTTGAAAGTGAAAACAACACTAGTCTAGCCACAAACCAATGCTGAATGTGCCAAGGAGATAAGACTGAAAAGTCTGTAGATCTTTCATTTGTTCTTCTTGCAAGAAGGAACATCTGAAGAAAATAAGAGTACAATTCAACCTGTCTTGGTGAGAGTTTTAGTTATCCATAAGTTGCTAATGAAACTCAGTCATATGTGAGGCAACTTTGAAATGTTCTATTAAAACAAAACCATTGAAGGGATTTGAAGAAAAAGAGAATACTTCAAAGTCTTCTGTTTTTCTTCAAATGTCTTCAAAGGTTTTGTTTGTTTTGAAAGAACATTAAAAAAATTCTAATGCATATTTTTCATATTCAGGAAGGCATTCTACACCCATCTTGTAACTGTTCTACTTCTGAACCACAGACTTATCATGCCAAACAATAATTGGTTTAAAAGTGCTGGGAAGTAACATATGGAAACATTGGTCCAGCCTGTCAATTGCAGGCCAGGCAAACTGCAGATATTCTGACTCTACCTTTTCTGTCATATAGACTCCCTCCCTTTAAAATGGCTCCTGTAGTTTTGGGAGCCTGAAGGTGGAAGCTAGCGTAAGGCAGGTTCAGCTCTTTCAATGTCCGGTCATGTTAATCATGGCTCTGTGGGATTTTAAATTAGGTTTTAAATTAGATTGGCTCATTTCTGTCCTCTTTTGTGCTGAAAAAGTAATTTAACACTATTTCTTAATCTGATCAATTGTTCTTATCTAGTAACTTGGGATCATGAAGGAACCTAATCAACTATCTAATCAATAAATATTTAACCTGTTGAAATACTGAGATTGATCAGTTTTAGACTCTTCTCCTCTGTGCTCCTGCTCTACCTAGTTACTGTGTATACTAAAGTGAAAGTTTTATTTCATGGCTTAATTGAGCCTCTTTCTAGTAAATATGTCAATCAAGAGATAACAGGACAAAGATTACAGAAGAAAATGGAAACATTTGCTCTTGGAATTCTTGAAGGCAAAATAGATTAAAAATACAATATATAATTTTACATATACTTACAGCAATTAGGATTACTATAGCACAAAATTGGAAAAATTCAGATGTACCCACAAACCTTATTATTACACAAAAAATTATGAATGTGCAGAGATTGACAAGTTGTCCATACAGATGAAAGACAAAGGGGACACAGCATACTACCAAAGGTGGAATGACTGGGTGGAGAGCAAGTATCAAAAATAGTGATGGTATATAAAGGAAAACTGTAAAATACACTTATTATTTGTCATATTTGTAAAATACAACAAAGTAGAAATTAAGAAGAAAATGTTGAAAGATATAAGGTGAATAGAGTGAGAAATACTGATATTAATGTTGTTAATAGGATAGAGATAAATTGTTATAATTTTTAATATGTATATATAAATGTTATACATTATTGTTTCTTTTTTTGTGTAGTGTTTGTGTGTGGTATGTCCTTTGAATGTTAAAATTTAATAAAAATATTTTTTTAAAAAAAGAGAGACACACTGACTGGGGTTATACTCCAACATCTCTTGATGCCAGGTTGGATAAACATTTTTAGAGACTTCAGTTTCCCATCTAAGAGGATTGACATTTTTTCCTGATCTGACTGCACACAGCTCAAGCCCAGCATGATTTTTCTTTCAAGGCACAGGTGTGAATTAATGATTTCAGTCGCAGATGAGAGGGTCTGAATAAGTGTTTCTTCTTCTTGGCCTCACAAGAAGCTGTGATTACATGAGCAAAGCAGACAAATGTTGCATTGGTAAAAAAAAAAAAGAAGAAGATTGGCCACTCCAATATAGCTCATTAAAGACTTATTGATTAGCTGTGACTCTACAATTGTTGCTTCAGTTTTGTTTGAGTGTACTAGAAACTGAGCCTGAGACATTTTTCATGAAAAGCATGTATTCTTTCACTAAAGTACAGAAATAAGTGGGATATTGGATATCTTCCTAAAGTTGTTATTCAGAAAGCAGCATATTTCATTTTATTTCATAAATAATAAATTCCATTTCCCCCCTCATACCGTTTCAGATGAAACCTGAGAACCTAGTAAACTCTTAAATATTGTTGGACCACCTTATATTCCTATCTGATAATTTGATATGCTGGTGGGGACGAGGACTGTATGCAATGAACATGTAGAATAGATAAACATTTTTCATCTGTGTTGAGCGTCCCGTTCAAATTAGAGTTTAGTATTTGAAGTAATAAAAAATGTGAATTTATTTTATTCAAGGCAAAAGAATGTATCACTTTCAGGGGTGGGTTTCACTTAGCTTTATTACCATTTCCCTTCTTGTACGTGCAAAGCGCGCACACGCTCGGGACCAAAATGCTTTGCTTGCATGTGCACTGAATGTGCTGTCTGTGCATGCGCATTGGAGCACGCACAGCAAATGTAAAGCACATTCTGTGTACGTGCACACAAAGCATGCAGGTCTGCGCTCTACTGCACATGCTCACAACATTTTTGGAGGCGCGAGGAGCGGCGATGAGCTCTGCCAAACCGATTCTGCTTCAGAAAAAGAAGAAGAAATCTTGTGGCGTCATGCGGGAGGGCCCAGCTCAAAACGGTAAGAACCGCTTCGGTGACGTCATCTGGTCAGTGCTACAGGATCACCTGAACTGGTCCGAACCGGGAGAAACCTATCACTGATCACTTCACATATTAATCTCAATGTTATTTAGTATTTTGAGTTTCCATGCACCACTGGCTACAGTTAAGAAGAAACAGTGTGGAGTGGTGGTGGAATATACTGGTATATTAGGTAATATAGAGGATGGGTGTATGTGTCAATTTAACTGTCTATGCCTGGGCCCTATATTTCAAACAAGCTGGAAAGAGCTGATGGAACTGGGATTGATGATCACTTTGTCCTCCGTATAAGCAAATATAGCAGTTCTTTTCTCACAGAGCAAATTCTTATATATTTAAGCAATCCAAGCCCCCATTACACCATATGGCTGGAAAAACAACACAAAGGAACCTTACTTTCTTTGTAGTATCCATTGCGTTCAGTATGGCTACATTGAGATCCTCCAAAGCAGATAGGACGCTTTCATAACCTCCCAGATGCTGGGAAAAATATTCTAAAATAAATAAATGCAGAATGAAAAACAGAGAGAGGGAAGGAGAGAAGCATAAGCAAATCCTTTAGGATAGTTGTTTATTAAGGCCTTAATAGTGGGTAAAAGTAGAAAATCCCTCTGAATGTACTTTGTTCTGCTTTTATTTTAGCAGTAGTAAAAGAAAGAAGGAAGAATAGGAGGAGTGAGCAAAGAAAGAAAATGTCAAAGTGTAGTTTATGAAAGAGAAAGCGAGACGATAGAGGTTTAGATGCTTGCTTCAGAAATTATAATAAAGGTTAGTTATGGAAACCAGGGTGAAATATCTTTCCAAAAAGGGTTTTATATTAAAACACAATGAGAGAGACATTTAATATAACAATGCAGTATTGCCTACGTAAACAGATATAGACATATTCCTGTCCCCAACCAACACAATTTTAAAGTCATCTCATGCACCCCCAGGAAATTTTATCCACTAATGCATTAAAGAGCTAAGGGAACATAATACACTGAACTCCTTACTCAATATTGAGCCATTTGTGAAATATTTTATTTATTCTCCTGCAAGCTTTACTTTCATTGTAGTTCATGTTTATTGCACTCAATTTCATGCATAATATTCCAGCCACTTTATCTTGTTTTCTCTTAATGAAGAACTGCACAATAAACTTTCTCACCATCATATGTTGCTCAAAGACCTGCTAAAGAGTAAAAATTTGATCTGAAGATCCACTAAGATAAAATTACTGTGCACACGTCTACTCCTGTAGTCTTACCATGTTTCAACATTCTCATTGCATTTATGACTTACTTTTAATCAAATTACTTCTTAGGCACTAACAATAAAACAAACTCAACTGTCCTTAGTCAGGCTCATTAGTTTTCTCTCTCCTTCTGGAAGTGATGAATTTGATTCTTTTATTTTAATTAAAAAAGAATTACTTACCAAATAATTCTTCAGTTTCCAAGTTGCTGCAAGGAAAAGATAATATAGAAAATACATTTTGTGAATTCTGTCATCAACTTCTTTTAATTAGGTTTGTATGCCAACTAATAATTTAAGTGTGAGTTTGTAGGTTATTATCAAATGTGCTGGACCAGTTTTTAATTTCTATAACGTTGATTTGCATGGATTAAGGTTTACGTATAATTTTTTTATTTCAAACTAAATACGCAGCCCAGTTGCATCTCAAACAAATTTCCCAAGTTTTCAAGCTTGAATAGCAAGTTTGACATATGCTTTACCACTAAATGCAAAATGGAACAGTTGAAAATGACATAGCAAAATAATAACAAGAAACTTTCTCAAATAAAAGATGTCCCTATAAATTCAATTTGCTGCCTTTCAGCATAAAGAGTACTTCAAAGACTCTATTTTTTTCTTTATCAAAATGACAAATTTGAAATAGAATACCTATCTCTTTCTACAGGAACCCACAGAATGGAGAACTGGAATAAGCCTTAACTGATGTAGAAAATTTAGAATATAAAGACATTGTTGACCTACTGGAAAATAAAAATGTGGATAATAAAATGGATATGACTGTAGGAAGTTAACACCCAACCTTTTCCTAGAAGAATGAAATATTCTAGGAAAGATTAAAAAGGCAGAATATTATACTTCCCTGGATGAGAAATAAACAAGTTTTTAGGCAATAAATTTTATTTTTTTTTAAAAAATGAAAAAACCTATACTTATTTGCAGACAGAAAGGAGGACCAAAAAGAAGCAAATTCAGGAAACAACCTCTCCCCCAGCTTATTTATTTAAAAGCTTATTATTTACTCTTCTTACTCTAGGTAGCTAACAAGACCTTTAAAACTCAAGATAGAAGACTTGAATAACAAAAATAGAATAATAACAACAAACTGATGAGAACCATGTACAATGGAGCAGAACCCACGAAAAACAATTTCTTGCTCAAATTGTACATGGCAAGCTTTACTTAATATATTCCCCCCCACAGCTGGAATAAGTTTTCAAGCCTTCCTAAAGGCTAATAGGATGAAGGCCATCCAGTGGTGGGTATCAATTTTTTTTACTACCAGTTCTGTGGGCATGGCTTGGTGAGCGTGGCGTGGCGTGGCTTGGTGGGTGTGGCAGGGGAAGGATACTGTAAAATCTCCATTCCCTCCCGATCAGCTGGGACTTGGGAAGCAGAGAATAGATGGGGGACAGGGCCAGTCAGAATTTGCACTACCAGTTCTCCAAACTACTCAAAATCGCTGCTACCCATTCTCCAGAACTGGTCAGAACCTGCTGAAACCCACCCCTGAAGCCATCTGTATCTCTGAGGGAAAGCTGTCCCAAAAGGGCAGGTTCTAGGGCAGAGAAGTGTGGGCCTTGGTGCTCTTGTTCTAATGATATATCTGTCACAGAGTTCCCCAATCTTTCCGGCTTTGCGGACCAGAATAGGGGAGAGAAGGGATGATTCCCTGCAGCACTATTTGCACAAGGGGTGTGTATGTGTGCTCAATGCTCACACAAATGGATTACAAGTGTTTGCCTGCTGCTCACAGGAGTGGGGATGTAAGGACATAGGTGTTTCCCTGTTATTTCCCCACCCACCTCATGGCCCACTAGTGGGGGCTGTGGCCCAGAGGTTGGAGAGCCTTGATCACAGTGCAGCTGATCTCATTTTCTGAAAATGCAATCACATTTTGGAGAATGAAACAGCACACACTGAAGGGGTTTCAAGGCAGATTCTGTACTTTCTTTCTTTTTTTTCCTTCAAGGGAAACAATAGTGAAACCAGAAGCAGGCTTACCGATTAATAATGGCTGAAAATGCTTTCTAAATATTTTTTTTCTCAGTGGTTCCTTTTTTAAAAGGGATATATTTTGAAAGACTGTTGAAACTAATAATAAGCGTGTTTCAAAAGTTCCAGCCTGAACATCTGGCTGACTGTGTGACGAACCATCATCATAATTTTAGGGTTCCCTGCTTTAGAAAAATTCATACAATGCAAATTCATAAAAATCTAAATTATACATTCTATGGACATTCCATGATTGGAGGTAGATTAACGTGCTTGAAACAGTTGCTAAATGGCACATTTAGAATATCTATAGAACGGTACCATGAAAACCCCAATTATGTAGCCATGCCAACTAAAGGGAACTCCCCATGCCTAGAGCTACAGATTTACCAATGTATGTACATGGGTACTACAGCCCCTTTAAACCACTCTGATTGGTGGTTTAGAAAAATGAAAAACAGACAAACAAATGCAGTCCACTATTATGATGCTCTAACCCTAACAAACACTGTTACTAGTGCACTCTTGAATGAATGGGGAACTTCTAAAATGTGCTACAAAAGCCTTCTCATTCTTCAATAGCCTGGAGAGCACTGTCCTATAAAGTTGCCAAAAATCGGACATGATTGAATGGTTAAAACAACAACAGCCTTCTGATGTTTACAAGCACATTCAACAAGCTTGTGCTTTCCTTTTGATAGATTAAAAGAAGAGCATAGAATTACGGTAGCCATTTGACCAAACTATTTCCCTTTTGCCTGGGGCAAAATCAAGTTTTTACACAGTTGCTTAAAACAGAAAGTCCTTGTCTCTATCTCAAAACTTTTAGCAAGATTTATTTTCAGGAAAGGGAGAGCATTACACAACTTGCAGCAGTGAGCTATTTTCCATTTAGAACCACTATATTTTGTGTATATTAGGGTGGAGGCTTTTCTATTTCCTTTGTAGCAGCCTCCCTATGATCTGGTGAGATAGAGGACTGGTTTTCATCCAAAAGAGAGAAACTGGCAGCTGGTTATTTTAATGTTAATTTAGTAACTT
>JANHFP010001266.1:188254-203106 GCA_032468135.1 Calamaria suluensis
GTTCCTGCTGGCTGAGGAACTCTGGGAATTGAAGTCCACAAGTCTTAAAGTTGCCAAGGTTGGAGACCCCAGTCATAAAGTCTCTGTCACTATACAACAAATGTGTAAACTGTAGAATGCTACGCAATAAACGTGTAAACTGAAAGCCACAGAAAGGACTAGTAAGGGCAATCTGCAGCCCTTGGGTCCGATGTTGCTGAGCTGTAACTCCCAACTCTTCTCTGCGCGCTGGTCAGGACTGCTGCAGGTAGTTGTGTGTTTGGGCAGCTGCAGGATGACTACCCCTGCCAGCCATCAGCTTGGTCTAACCTGCCTTTGGTTTCATTGTACTTCAAAACCAAAGAGAGCATTGTTGTAGGTTTGGATGGAACCCGTTGTGAAGGTGATTTATCAATGTTTCATCCTAGGCACTGCCACCATGGAAACTAACAATGCTATACCCGTTCCACTATCATTTATCTTACAATTGATCCAAAAAGGTATTAGAAAATAGGTTTATGGCATATGTATAATGCTAAATATCATACAGAAAGGATTGTTTCTGATGTATTCCATAGAATGGAGATTCAGTGGCTATATCTCAACTTTCTGTAGGGCAGCAGTCTCGGTGCCAGATAGAGATGATAGTGCAAGGTATCATTGGAGAATTGTCTATGGAGATTCTCAATTATCCTGGTCATGTTTCCAGGTGGCTTTTTTTGTTTTTTGTTTGCAAAAAGCACCTTTGGGATAACAAACTAGAGAATGGTGGAGTCAAAATATATCTTCTATTTTGGTTTTGTCTTTTTGCTCCTAGTTGTTGTCAAGTTATCTTCAATTTGGGATGATCAGAGCTGTGTAATAACAGGTGCACTTTGCAAATAAAAACAGAGAAACCTGAGATCCTACAGCATTGTTTGGTAAGATATTAGGTGCAGGGAAGCTCCTGTTTTATTTTCTATGGCTTGAATATTAAAAAAACATTATTATAAAAGTTGATTAAATAGAGATCAAAAGTTTTTCTTGGTCCCCCTTTTTTCAGTTCATCTAAAATGAACAAAGAAAAGGTGACAGCTCACGCCAAATGTCATAACAGTACATTTGTCCTTAATCAAAAATTCACATGCAATGTTGTCTCCATTAATTATAAAATTGTATTGACCTTATAAATAGAACCCAGCCCTTTATGCACATAGAACAAAATAAGCTGCTGTTTATCATCACAAGGCAGAAAAGCTCTCCCACAGGTTTATAAGTATAATTAAATCAATTTTATACAGCATTGCAAAAATTCATTGTCATATTTTTAAGAAATGTATTATATTGCAGTCCCTGAATAGCATTTTTATGATTGATCCATATTCTGAAAAGTCCTTAAAGATTACTACTGGAATAATAAAATATTTGACATATTATTAATCATATATTAAAAAGATTACACTTTCTTTCAAAACCCCCAAACATGTACAAAAATGTTGTGGAAGCAAAAATCCCTCAGCATAATAAATCACAACAATACAAAACAGTAATGCTGTTATGGTCTTAAATAGACAAAAGTATTTTTCCTGACTTACATGAATGAAATTTACAAATGTGAATTACAGTTGGGCCATATTCTCATAGATAATGTATCAGAAAATCTAGATGCAATACATACTACTGCCTCTACATTAGATAACAGTAAATAACAGCATTAATATCTTTGGAAAAAAAATACTAGAAAAATCTAAGAAAAGGGCATTTTTGAATCTTAAGTATAGCTGCTGTTCAAGGTCCATTTCCATACTTCTGAAAAAGAAAATTCCTATTGCTCACTGCTCTGGAATAATTCAATTGTTTTACACGTAGTAGAAAAGCCATAATGTGATATATATATTTTGCTTATATGATGTGTGGTTGCATCCAGTATGGCTTAGCATTTAATATACAGCAGACAATTATGGCTTGTCCAACAAACCATAATTAATGTTTACAAATTCTGATTTGGTATATTTATTATATATGAACCATTCATATATTTAATGGCTAATGATACATTAAATGAACCAAGTCTTTTTTTCCTCCTTGTGTTAAAACACATATTCACAGAATGCGATCAATTATGTTAAGTTGCATACCCAAATCCAAAGGAAAGCTTCAAGTATGCTATTTTGTTTGAACTGCTACTATCACTAAACTTCCTACAAAGTTAGTATTTGGTTTTTTTAAAAAAGATTACTTTCGCAACACATCTAATTTTCCAAACTGAGAATAAATGACACATCATTTAGAAATGTAATAATTACATATTTTTAATAGCTTTGCAGCCCTGTCCCCATTATTAGTGGTGCAGCCTCTTTTGATCCTTTACAGTTGTTACTGAAATATCATGTTTTGATGTTGATAATATGAATGTTAAATTTAACATCCTGAAGCTATTTAGAATGATGCTCTGAAATGTGCAGATATACAGATCCACCACCTCTCTGATTCATTAAAGCAGTTATTCAAAAGCTTCTCCCACAGCCACAAAATGTAAGAAATCCTGCTTTAAGGAGTCCTACACTAGTGCTGTATCTGTTCCTTTATGCTCCAGAGCCTCTCTTTTGAATTGATTAGGAACATTGCACAATTCTGTTTTAAAGAAGTGATGGTTTTGCTGTTTTGAATATGGTTTGAATTTAAGTGGCCTTTTTTAAAAAAAAAGAAACAGGTTGAAACTATAGGCATTTTCAAGTTGGATAGGAGAAGCTTCATTGGGGCATATAGGCCCACTTAGATATCTTTTTTATTACAAACTATACTGTATTCTATCTAGCCTAATACCAGCACTGCCTTTCTTTATGCCTGTGAGCTTCATTTGAAACTAAAAAATAAACTCTCCTAAGTTACCCTCATGACCACTGATAAATTTGTCCCATAATATCTTACTGTATTACGTGAGTGTAACTTTCGTATGAAGTTATAGAATGCTAGAGTAGCAGTTTAATTTCTGCAAATGGCACTACCAAAGGATATTTTTCCTTTAGTATCCCTTAAAATCCCAATTTCTCATCCTTCCAATATTAGGTTACCCCTGGCCTCCTTCCTATGTACATTTTTCAGCAAAATAAATAAGTTGGAACATCCTCTGACATAGAGAGTTAGAAAATAGTCAGGAACTTGATGCCAAATTGATTTGGTAATCTTAGACAAGACTTGCTTTTATCTATTGTTTAAATAACTAAAGTCCAGTTGGGGAAAACCAGTCCAGGTGCTATGGCAGCCTTCGAATACATGTTCTAGTCCAGGGGTGTCAAACTCACGGCCCATGGCCCAGCTGCATCATATGCTGGCCCGGTTTAGCGAAGGAGAAAAAAGTCCCAATACGTCACATGATGCCGCTGGGATGACATGGGTTTGACATGCCTGTCCTAGTCAATGTTAGTACGCCGACAATCACTCTGATTTGCAACTACCCCATAAAATGAATTTGCCTTACCATATGTGTTCCTTGGATGTTCAATAATATGGCTGTTACTATACACATTGTCAAATAACTGGCAAGCATAATAGAAGCTACATTTAACTTTACATATTGTGAACTGTATAGAATGTCTCGAATTATTGCAACTAGCAACAACTGATTCATTCAGATCTGGTTGTAGTTTCCAACTGGGTAAGAAAGCACAACTGCTAACTATACTCTCACAGCAATTTCTGCCTTCTCATCTCTGCATCATTTTTAAGAGGCTGTCACAGTCTCAATTTTTTCAATTGTTGTCATAGCAACAGCTATTAGGAGCTTTAACTGCAAAGTATGCCGATCTTTAAGATTATAGCATTTTTCAACTTTATCATGCATTAGCACTTAAAAGCTATTTATAGAGTAAAAGCATTTGACTTGTCTCATTTGAAAACAATATTGGTTATCTGTCTTGAACTAGGATAGCTGTATCCCAATAAATATAATCCATTTGAAACAATATAATAGTCTTGCTAACTGATTTGGCACAAATGGATTAAACCAAGTTGCCCCAAAACTGTATCCTCCAAATGTGGTGAAATGCAACTTCCATTATTGCCAGCAGCAGCATCCTTGCTATACAGGCTGGAAGTGATAGTGGCTGTGCTTCCAATACATCTAAAAACATTTGATTGGGAAGGCTTGATTAAACATTTGTTAAAACAAATATATAAAATAAAAATGGACTGTTAAAATCATGTAGTGGCTAGTTACCTTTTTCCCCCAAACACTTCATTATACAGTATAAGAATGGATTTACTACTTTCAAGATATGTTTAAAGTGGAATGTGGATAGCAAACTATACTAGGGGTACTTTAAGTACATACTTGAAAAAGTACTGCATTTCTTTTACAGTGTATTTGAACATTCAAAGGAATCTAAGGGAGATATTTTACTTGAAGGAAAGCCCTACTGCTTTGATGGTGAACCTATAGCATGTGTGCCCCAGGTGGCATGCATAGCCGTATCGGTGGGCATGTGAGCTCAGCCCCAGTGTGCATGCGCACAGCAGCCAGCTAACATTCTGGCCTTCTGGACCCACTGGAAGTCGGGAAACAGGCTGTTTCCAGTCTTCGGTTTTCGCCCTCCCCAGACTCCTAGAAAGGCTCTGGAGCCTGGGGAAGAGTGAAAAACGGGCCCATTGTGCCATCACGTACCAAAAGCGGGGGTAGTGGTGGTGTCATACACTCATGTGCAGGGTGCATAGAATTATGGGTATGCACACACACACAAACCCTCCGTGCTACCCCCGCTTTTGGCATGTGATGGGAAAAAGTTTAGCCATCACTGCTCTACTGAATTCAGTGGGAATTATTTCTGAGGTAAAGAAGTATACTGACAAAAATGAACTTGGTTTTTGTATATTCCTCTGTTTAACTGCAAACAGAACCCTGAAGGTTATTTTAACCTGCCAACACAAACAAAGCAACAAAATCAATCAATTTTAACTTGGCAATTGCTGGTTATTAGATGGTGCCTGAATCCCAAAGCCCGACTTGTTAGTCTTTTCCAAGTGTAATGGAGGACATAATCTCTAACTAGTTGTTCTGAAAAATTCTGAAAGAGAATAATAAAATCACAACAGAACATCTGAACTCAAAATATTCATTATTTTGGGCCATTTTCACTGTGTTAACCAGTGGTGGGATTAGCCTGTTCTCTCCGGATCATGCAAACCGGGAGCAGCAACTGTGGGAGGCTCCGCCCAGATGTAATGTGAGACCACTCCACATGCACAGAGGTGGTGCATGTGAGTAAAGCACTCACATTTGCAGACCGGTAGGGAAGATAAGTGAATCCAACCTCTGGTGTTAACGCTCTTAAGTCATTTAACAAACACTGAAACTCATCAGGAGGCCTTGTTTTCAGGTCTCCTGCATTGTCCTTTGTGGTCCTTAAGTATTCATTCAAAATAATTCATGTAGTATTTGGTTTAAGGCAGCTTCTATGATCCAATGACTGGTAGCTATGTCAAACTACAACCCCATTATCCCAAGTCAGCCAATATCTTTGAAGCGTGTCAGATTGGAGAAGCTCTTTAAAATTTAGAAGCCACTGAAAACAGGAAGGAAATAAGAAGAGTCTTATGTGACAGGAACTTGTCCTACAGGATAAGCTTTTCTGGTTGGAATCAAGGCAGGGAAATTGCTTGAAATATTAAACAGACTCAATAGTTTCCTACAGACAATGAGAATGGGTTTAAAATGGACATCTGAATTCAGAGTTGGAAACATGTTTCTCAACACTATTAAACTAACGTTGGATATGATGCAGAATTTTTCAAATATATAATACCCTGGTTTTGGTTTGCTATGCTAGAGGTTTTTCTTTATCATTGCAGTCATTGTTATAACATTTACAACTCCCAGAGTTTAGGAATGTGATCTGGAATCCTAATCAGATTGAGTTGCACGATGAGGCAGAAAATGTATTAGGCCATGGAGCTTCACATATGCTACTATCATGATAGGTGCACCAGCAGCACAAATCCTTGACCACAATGCACTTTCCTGAAAGGTTATTAGCAAAGCAAATAACAGCATTTTCAAGTCTTGGAAAAAGTCAATGCAGGCATTTTTTCCTTGTTGTTTTAAAATAAAAGAACTGAAAACAGAGACAACTGCAGAATAGCCAGGTATCCAGACAGGGAAAGATAGGCCTGCTTTCTTGAGGAGTTCTCAACGGTACAGTAAAATTTTTAGAGAGGCAAATTGTTTGATGTAACTGTTGTTATACTAACTTCCTTAGGAGGGACGTTTGTAGCAAGCTACAAAAAGCAGCTGGAAAGTTTTACAGCACAATTCTACACATTATTCTTAACCCTAAGACCTTTTGGTGCAATAGGTGTTACTCAGAGAAGCAGTTTGTCTTAGCAGAGTGACATGACTTTAAATCAATTTTACAGTGTATTAGCTATTAGAGAGAATATGTTTATAATGTCACTATCTTTACTGCAAAAAACAAGTTTTTGTGGGATTTTTTTTCCTTTATCACAAAAGAGGGCACAATGTATGCAATAAACATACAAATATACATCTACACATAATTTTAAAAGCACAATTATATTTGGCACAGTTTGTTTTTGGAGGAATGTTAAAATGTTTGACTTAAAAAAGTACAGTAAGAAGCTGAAGTTAAAAGATATTCCAATAAGGCCACGTGGCAAGTTCATCAAAGTGCCAGTATTAGTCAAGGAGAACTTCCAAAGCATCCTCCACGAAATGTATGGGAGAGGCAAACAACTTCTAAAGATCCATGTCGGTGGTGCCAGAGGAAGTCTTCAAGGGCACAGAATCAAAACCATCAGATGTTCTCTAAAGATAATGCAAAAAGGAGATGTGAATAATACATGAAGGTTTTGTATACTTCGTCATTCAGAGTCCTATTTTTATAGGAATCAGGTCAAATGTTGCCATAATATTTTATTTACTGACACGGAAAGGGCAAACAATGCAATCCTGCTCCTTACATTAACAGAACATTAGAATGGCTCCCGTAAGAACTTATGGGGAAACAAGTGATTCAGGTGTATAGGAACTGTACACCTGTTTCAGATGTACAGGGACTATATCTTCCAGAGTTCCCAGGCAGCATACCAAAGCTCAAGCAAGCTGGGAATTCAATAAATGCAATTCCAACACATTAGTAGTGAGCCTAATATTTCTCTACCAGTTGCCTCCATGTTCTTCTGAACATATTCCAACATGGGAGGAGCATTCAATAGCAACTGAAGACTCTCTGATTCTTACCAGAAACTTGCTTTTGATGTTTCTTCCCCAGATGTCCACACATGATTTTGCTTCTACTGGGAGGTATCAGTGCACTGGGGGGCCAAAGAAGGGTCCATTTGAGGATGCTTGCAGTTAAGATACAGTCTAGCTGCTTGTGAATAGCACTGGATACTTCTCACAATCCCTTTTCTTGAGAGTGACATCATTTTTAAAAAATATATTTACAAATATTGAAAATGAAGCTGTTGTCAGCCCCAGACTTTGGTATGTTTTGTTTTCTAAATACTCCGTTTTTAGTTCCTAGTTCCCTGTTTTAAATGATCCCTATTGCATTTTTTAAATAAAAATAAAGGAGCAAGCAACTGCTTTAAATAAAAAGTAATAGGAGCTAATTAAGAATCAGTTTAGAACTGTCAAGGAGAGAAATGAATAAGAAACATATAAGCAAAGGACTGTTTAACATAAGTTGCTTTTGAAAGAAAAAAGAAGGTATTTGGAGACTGAGGGCTTCAATTCTAGGTGGTGTTGCAAATGCAGAATGATAATATTTCTGAATAACCAAGATTTAGATATGACCCATGAATAAGAATGGAGAACCCTACACTTGGGATTGCAGAGGAACAATCCTCAGCAGTGCTAAAGGTCCCTTGTGTGGAAGCAAACTCTGATGGATCTCAGTGCATTCAAAGGAAGCACCTGGGATGAGAAGAATGTAAGAGCTTCTAAATATCTTTGCACACCTATAGGACCAATGCCACTCTTTGCCTAGCCCCTCTTCAGTATTCATCTCACTAGGGGCTTTACACCCATGGTTATTTGTGCCAGGAAATAACCATGAGTAGGGTCATTACTTCAGAATGGATGAGAAGAAAAAAATGAGGTGAAGAGCAGTCAACATTTGCCTGTGCACACAAATGGATTGCTAAATACTTAAGTGCATATTTTTCCTGAATCATTATTGGAGGCAAACCCAAAATACTCGTTTCCTTCTAGTCTCAAGAATTGGGGAGGAGGATTTTTCATCTGCAGAATTAAATGCTCATGTCTTTATTATTGCATTCATGGAATTTATGCATCTAGAGCCAGGTTCCATGCTCTGCTTTTGTTCTCTCCAGCGTCACAGAAGGTTATTGTAGAGCCTGGGCTCTAATTCGCAAATGAGGTATCTGAGCAAAAGGCCAGCAGGTAATAAAATACTCATCAGCCTTATTCTGAAGAGTGTTTAACAAGCAGCCACTTCTTCCAGAGACAGGCCAGGGCTCCACAACTTTTTTCTGGGTTAGATATACAATCCTGTACTTGCAATATAAATTTGAAGTTTCCTGTGCAGCCTTCCCTATCCTGCCCCTTCCATCTACACTGCATTAGAAGTCCAATAATTCCATGTTAACAGGCATGCTTATTGGGAGTTATTGAAGGTTGTCGTTCAACAGTTCTTGAGCATAAGTTTGAAGAGGCTGCATTACAAGATGTCTTCAAGTACACCATTTCTTCAAATGGAAATAGAGATGGTGATATTCATCTCTAAGAACAGAGTCTGTGATTTTTAAAAGGCACAGACTAGCCTTCCCCACAATATAGGCCTTCTATGTCCCAGCCAGAGATCACAGACCATGCTGTCAAGCTGTCTAGTAATATTTTATTGTGGCACACCCTCCATCAGCTGGCATGTTTTTACATGTATCTACATTTGACTCCATCTACCTGGAAGATTCTTCCTCTTAGTTTATTGAGAACAGCCCTACACACAGAGTCCTGCCATGCCTGACTGTACCTAAGAGAAGCCTATAGGAAAACAAATAGCCACATTAGAAAATAAACATTAAACGACAATGCACCATTAATTAGAATGTAAGTCAGAACAATAGGAAACATAGCAGTAAATGTGTAGAGGCTTTGAGGCTTTATGGTTCTCACAGATTATCCCAGAATAATAGGGATGCCACTGCAGTATGTTGCCAGATCTACAGTATATGGGCTGTTATTGGTGATGATCTGTTGCATCTTAGAAAATTTAATGTATTTATTATTGGGATGGATTGGGACAGGTCCTTTTAACTTTTGCTACTCATCTCTACCAGAAATACTAGCAGGGGAGAGAAGAAACATTGAAAATAATTCTATTGGCTTGACTCATGAGGCTTGTACAATGTGCAGCCTATGGTAGCCAAGATCATTAATTACAAACAGCCACAAGTTTGTTTTTAAAAAAAAAAAATAGCATAGCTTCTACAATGCACATCCTGGGGATACTTCATACATTATCTGAATTTAGAAAATGGTAACTCAGAGTGGACTCAAAAGTTTAATATGACAGAAGAAACATCTGTCAGGGTTAGATAAACATGGGAACTAAACCAAAGATCTGAACCTTCACTCCGGACACTTATAAAAGCTACTTCCCCACCTCTCCCCTGTTCCCTCCCAACTTACTTTAGAAGTGAATGCCTTTATTTTTCCAAAGAAAGAATTCTTGCTTGTGAATAACAGGTCGTCCTCTACATCTTCCCCCTCCATGATGGCACAACTGTCAGCTGCAGGGAGTTCACTGTCCTTGGCACTAGCATTCATAACCAGCTTAGAGTATTTATACTCTAACCTAAAAAGATATAGACATGTGAGAATCAGATGGAAGGATTATACTTGTAAAGCAGGATTCTTGGATTCTCTTGCATCCTTGAGTTACTCTATCAATGTCTTTTCCATTTCTCTTTTTTAACATTTTTTCTTTTTAAACTAGACTAATCTAGCCTTCCTCAAACCAGGTGATTCTCCTAATGTCTGAACTTTAACACCCAGAATTCTCAGCAATGGCTAAGTTAGATGGAACATGAAGGCCACACATCTACAAAGCACTAAGACTGGAGAAGACAATGCTGGCTTCTCTATTTCAAAGCAACAAAAGCATCAATTGGTATTACAGATGCCACACAGTGACTTTGCTACAGTATAAAATCATCTCTTTCTCACACTATCTATTTTTTGAGAAACCAAGGAATATTTATTTTACAAATTTTCTAGGTTGCTTCAAATAAATAACTAAGCAACTTATAGCCTAATATAATTCATATAATACATTATATTAAATACAAGTGTGCAATGGCTGAAATTCAAAAAAAGCAAATAGAAAATAAAAACAAATTATTAACATGCATGTAAGTTTACATACTTTTACATGGCCATTATGCAAAATATTAACATTTGAAAACTAACTTGCAGGTTTTCTTATTGCCTGTTGTGTTGTTCAAAATTGTTTTAAAAAGTTAACTAGGATGGGAGCTTTGTATAAACTACCGTAATATAGAAGACCCTACATTTGAGAGACTAGGTTCAACGGATTTCATATAAAATGGACACTTTTTTTCCAAAGCAAAGTACAATTCATTATTAAATCTGAATGTTAATTACATCTGCAAATGATATCCACATAACTATTTCTATCAGTTTATATTGTTTGCATACTCTATGCAAATAATATAAAGTCACCCTTGCATAAATATGTTATTACATAAACAATGGAAAGGCATAAAAGACATCATTTACTGTTTCAATGAAATTTCAGTTTGCTGACCGAAAGAGTCTATTAAACCAGGGGTCTCCAACCTTGGCAACTTTAAGACTTGTGGACTCTGGGAGTTGAAGTCCACAAGTCTTAAAGTTGTCAGGGTTGAAGACCCCCATATTAAACTGAAGATTTCTGGTCACAGTCGGAATGGGTGAGAAGGGGAGCGAAACAACTTACTTTTGATTTTTCTTCCAGAAGTAGCAAGTCATGACGGTCAGCAGGACAGCAGCACAAGTCCCAGCTGAGATGCCCACCTTAAGCCAGAAGTCCATGGACTTGCAGATGCTGACTTTTTCTTCTGGAAGCAGGACGCCTCCTGTGCATAGCTTTGGCTTCCGCCATACATAGGTGGTTCGCTAGAGTGAGGGAAGCATAGTCAATCACGGTCTCAGTCTGCGAAACAGTGGCACAGTCAAGGTCAACAGCGAGTACATCATCTTATTTGGTTTCCAGTTTTCTAGTTACCGCTTTAACATCTTATGCAGCACATTTATAGATTATTATTTATCTTGAGATCTTAGCCTCCTTGGTGACACACACACACCCCTGTGTCTTCAGATACAGGCTTTGGGGGTTTCCTCTCTTCCTCTCTCTTTAGATTTACCTTCCTCTCTTCTCCCCCCAGATGCCAGGTCTTCTCCCTCTAGCAGGAGTTTATGGTCATTTTAAAAAGCTTCTGCTTCACTACTATTTATTAACTTATATTTTTTATCCTCCCAGAATATTAAAAGAATCAACCACCAAAACATAATGCTTTTGGCAAACAATTTCTTGGTTAACACTTCACGTGATCTTGATACAGAGATCTTGAAGGACACAAGCATGTTTAGGAATAAACAGCAGAGTTTTGTTACTGAAATGGTTGCTGAAATACCATATCACCAGCCTTCCCTACAATCCAGGTGTGCCAGAATGTTTTCCCCATTGCCCTCAGGCACGTTTCAGTCCAGCACTGGCTACCCCAGGTGGTTTATGATCTGAACTCCTATGCATTTCTGTGAAATTCACTTGCCCTCTTAAGTCAACATAGTTTGGATTTCCAGCAAATTTTTTTTCTTTCTTTCCTTTTTTCGATTTGGAATCTCTACTTGTTTTTACATGCATCTTTACTGCATGTAAAATTAGCAGAGCACAATAATCCATGAATTGCATATTTTGACACTGTATAGTGAGGAAAGCAGATCCGTCATAGCTTAGAACACCTGGACCCAAAAATGCAGAAAAGCTCATGGTATTAGCAGAAAGTTCCTGTCTTGGGGGGGGGGGGAGATTAATTCAAATATAGTAAAGGAAACCCTCCTGGGACAAAAACAGACCTCCCCACACCCCCATTCTTGCCCCAAACCCATGTTTTCCCCCTCCCGGGAGCAAAAGTGGAACCCCAATAGGCAGTAAAAAAATGCTCCAACGATCAGTAGTAATTGTCTGGGCCCTGTTTGTTTATCTTTTAAAAGCTTTTTTTAAACTACCAGTTCCAGCGAATAGGTACTAAAAAAATTCTTTTAAAAAGTAAAAAAAAAAAAAGCCTCCCACAATCAGCTCAGCTGTTGGCTCCAACAATCCCATGTAGGGGTGAAGCCAGGGATTTTTACTACTGGTTCTCCAAACTACACACACACACACACCACTCTTAGGTTAATATTTGTCTGTATTATTTCTATAACTCCTTGTAGTTTTAGTCTACCTGTATCCCTCCAATGCAGGCACTGATAATGGCATGGTAATCTTCTGCAGAACAGAGAGGACACGCTTCAACCGACTCCCACAGGAAATGGAAAGTGCATCCATCACAGGTTCCATCAGGGCACTTGCTATTTTGAAATTTTAAGAAACATCTTAAACAGAGCCCAATAAAGACACACTTGTGCAGAGAGATCAACAGATCAAGGGTTAGCTCTTGAAGCTCTCAGCAAAGATAATTTTCCAGCCCTTAAACTAGCTCCCTTCAGCCTAATGCTGCCCAGAAGGGTTGGGAATTCTGGACGTTGCAGCTCCTTTCAGTCAGATTAAAGAAGTTTTCCTTAACCAATGATCAACATCATACCTCATGTACAGATTCTGTAAGAGTTGCTGAATGACAAAAGCAGTTTAATCTGACAGGTCTGATATATTTTGTCAAAGCATTTGTAAAATCTCTTTTAAAAATATAGCTATTGTGAAGAATATAGCATACCTTCTAGAAACAGTGCTGGAAATATTTTTAGAGATCAAGCTGGTAAATGTGAATAAACAAACTTGATCCAAGAATGTATGCTGCCAAACTAGATAGGCAGCTTCAACTCCAGAAGCAGGAAACACGTCTGTCTGAGGTTCTGGAGAGCTACCAGCACTCACTGTTGACACTATGAAGTTACACTAATGAACCAATGGTCTGAATCTTCCACAAGGGTACGCAGGTACTCCTCAATTTACAACAGTTCACTTCGTGACTATTTGAAGTTACAATGGCACTTTAAAAAGTGACTTATGACCATGTTTCACACTTACGACCATTGCAGCATCCCCTGTCACGTGATTTACATTCAGATGCTTGACAACTGACTCACGTTTATGATGGTTGCAGCACTCCTGAATTCAGAAGCTAGCTGAGCACTGTAATATTAAGAAATCCCACACTGCCAAGCAATCTATTAAGAACAGGGAGGTCCCTTAAATTTTATAAAAGCATGTACGCTTGGTACTTCAGGTAATATTTTATGTGCCTGAAGCAGAAGGAGGAGAGGAAAAAAATAACAACTCAGTATCTTGACATTACCTTGGTAAAGAGAGAGCTCCAACCTCAATTTTTAGGGGGTCACACCTCAGCCTAATGGTTGTTACTCTTCCATTACGACATGTCTGGGTCACATCCTTGGATCTGCAGTTCAGAAAAGTCATTATCTTAAGAAAATATAAACCAAGGTTCCCCAAAATGATCAATATTGACCTCCTACCCCAATATCAAAGGGGTCAATGATCAGCTTCTCCTCTTCCTCCTCAACCGCCTCCCCCTCATCCTCCGACCCAAACAGAATGGGCATGGATTATAACTGTACAAACTTTAGGGCCATGTGCATAATTTGGGGCCCTCTCATTGTTAATAAAAATGCAAAGAATACATACAAAATAACATTGCCAGTTCGTGAATCACAAATCAGCTACCAGCCTTGGCTATCTCACTTTGTCAAATGCAGATGATTCAACACTAGAGCAACAACAGCATTTTCTGCTATATTATTTCTAACAATGTTCTGGTTTGGAAAGAAAGATTTCACAAGCTATAAATTTTCAAAACTTCTCCAAAATCCGGAAATACTGCCAAATTATTTTTTGTCAGAAATATACCATTTTTCCCGCCCACAAAAAAAGGTGAGGTTAAAACTTTACCATACCCTTGTTTGGTAGTTCTTTAGCTTACCTATAAAAGAATATGACATCAGGTAAGTCCCCATTTTCAGCAGGGAAATAATCAGCATGAGCAGTTATGTTGTCCAAAGTAGATTTTGTTGTTACTCCTAGAAATTAAATCCCAATCAATAAAAATAGCACTGCATAGGAAAGATAGATTTTATGGATAAATATATTTTATTTCCCAACACATATTAAGTTAAAGGTTTTCTGCATCAGGAGGTAAATCCCATGTTGTATTAATTACTGTGTTTGATAAATACATTTGTTTTGTCCATAGTTGTTCTCAGGAATTGAAACTGGAACTAGAGCATCTAGCAAGCCTTGATCTATTTTGCACAGTATATCACATAGCTAATAGTATGTCACCAGTTTTTGGCTATTTATTTGTCAGTTCTGAGATTTGTAGTATATTTCACCTTTACACTAGTCTAAAAAAGGAAGAAGTGTTAGGGTTGTGTATGCACCTGTGCGTTGGTAAAACATGATGAGTGGTATGAACCATAACCTTGATTTTCTAAGAAGAAGAACTAAAGTGAAAAAGGCCCAAGAGTCAAGTGTCAGAATGGTTCTACTATGAGTGTGTTTAGTTTAGTTTATTTATTTTGTCAATTACATTTTGGGTAATATATATATATATAAGTATAAGCATGAATTGAGTACATAAAATGAATACAAATAAAGAGGACATTAGGACAGGGACGG
>JANHFP010001270.1:12796-26874 GCA_032468135.1 Calamaria suluensis
GTTTTTAAATTTTGTAAACCGCCCCGAGTCCTAGGAGATGGGGCGGTATATAAGTCGAAAAAATAAAATAAAATAAAATAAAAATCTTTAAGAGGAAAATAATTTGGTTATTTAACTATAAAATGTAGCTGCATCTGGGAATATCACTGGATTACTGGATTACTGAACATTTCTCAGATTATTGTTTCCTTATTTTCTTTATATTTCCTCAAATTCTCGCTCTAAATCATTAGGATTGTATTTATAATTGGCTTTAGAAAATTTTAAATTAAAACATATTAAAGACCTAAATGATTGATTTTGAATTACTGAAATACTAGATCATAGATTTCAGTGGATTTTGACATGGTGATATTTTGCAGGATTCTTTATTGATGCTTTCTAATGGTAACCCTTTCTATATAGCTTATCTCATTTGCCCAAATGTAATGCAGCTGATGCATTAAAAAACAAATATAGCTAGATAGAGCTATTTAGTGAAATATGATCAATATGGAATAGGTAGAATTGAATGCTAAACATTCAAAATTGCAGCTAGATTGAGACATAATTGAACACTACAACTCTTTGTTGATAATTCACACTAGATATTATCTTAGTGGCTTTATATTCTTAATGGCAAGAGCATCATATACCATTATATACCACAGCTAAATTGATTTTGTTTTGGGTTTTGTTGTTGTTCCTTACAAGTATATTTTTTAAAACTACCTGAGGGTTTCGATTATATATTCATTTTATTTTTTCATTTTAATAATATTTTAGAGCTGTGTTTCTTAATGTAGTCTGGAGACCCAAGACATTTTCAGGGATCCTGCAAATTCAAATAAATAAAGATTTTTAAATTTTTAGTTTTGTAATGCAGTACATATTTATAGATACAAGAAATATAGAAACAAAGCTCTTCGGGGTCCTCAATAATTTTTAAGAATGAAAGGCCAAAATATTTGAGAACCACTGTTTTAGAGGAAAAGTGGGATATAAATTTATTAAATAAAAATAAGGGGCAGTTGAATTAATAATATATATTTAAAATAATGTAAATTTTTGTTGTTCTACTGTTACCAAACTTTGTTCGCTATAGTTTGAGCCAGTTAAAAGTCAAGATAAATAATTTTAAGAATAGTTTAGAACATGTAAAAAATCTTCTGGTTTAGGATGATATTCAAACAGTATAAATAAATAAAATGCATTGTATTTATTCCCCAAATCAAATAACAAAATAATTATATATTATTTTTAAAATAATAAAACGGTATTCTGGATATTACCATCTATTAGCAAAATGCCAAACATGTTTCAGTCTATAAGCAGCCCTGCAAAATAAAATTGCTATATGTGTGTGTGTTTGTGTGTATGTGTGTAATCTTTATTTGAAACATAAATTAAGTAAGCAAAGGTGATGCAGGACAAATTAAACTCTGGATAATAAATCCAAAGTTCCAGGAAAATATGGCAAAAATAATTGTTATGTAGTGAACATGTTATATTTCAATAAGTTTTGGTTTGTCAATGCTTTCCCACTTGCAGATACACAAAGTAAAAAAATATTTATCCTGTTGATATAGTTGCTTCCTGCTAGGCATTTAAAAGTGAATCATTTGGGGCATAAAAAATCTAATGAGTACAAGCTTCAGATAATAAAATTATAATTCCTCAGCTTTCACCAGTTTAGTAATGGAGCTTTTACCTATGATCCATGTCCCTACAATTTCAAAGCATAGTATAGAGCTTTCATTGTTATTCTTTGAAGGAAACCTTTAATTCCTTTCATAGTCAAAACATTTTTTTATAAACTCTCATCATTACATTTCCCCCCTCTTGGTGAACCTATAATTGGGGCTGGAGGTTCATTTTATATCTTAAATGCTTCATTTTAACAAGATGACAGTTTATGTCACCGCTATTAATATTATGGTTAAAGTGCATGAAATGAATATTTAACATGTAAATATAAAGAATTTGGCACTAATTATATGCTCTAAGTTTAAAAGTATTTCACATTTTGTATTTTAGTTTTAGGGAGAAAAAGTTTAAAACCAAAGTGCTTCCTTTTGATAGGGTATAAGCTGGTCATTTGTATTCTTTTAGTGGGTCGTTAAGTTCACCTGTAGGTTTATCTTTATCAGGATCTTCAAAACAGTCCGCCTGTATATTTTAAATGCAGATGGACTGCTGAATCTAGTCCTGATGTGTTTGTTCCCCTATGTTGTGACATTTGTTTATGAAGTGGTTGTTTTGTTTCCCCAATGTACAGATCTGTGCATGGTTTACTGCATTGTGCTGCATATAAGACATTGCTCAGTTTCAACTCAGATTAAAATGCATAGCACAACATAGGAGAACAAACAAATCGGGACTAAATTCAGCAGTTCATCTGCATTTAAAAGATATAGGCCACTATTTGAAGATAGCAAAGTCCACATTTTGGACAGAGGACTGCTGGTTTGAAAGAGGAGTTAAAGAGGCCATCTATGTCAAAATTGAATAGCCCTCTTTCAACAGAGGGGAAGGATAGGACATCATCTATCTCCAAACTACAAAACAGTCCTTTCAACAGTTCCAAGAAGGCTCCACACCGATTTGCACCACTCAGGTGACCCTGACAAAACAGATAAACCTCCAGGTGACCTTAACGACCTGTTAAATAATGCAAATGACCATCTGTCTGCAAGGAGTATAAATCCTTCTATTCCCCACCATCCATCCAGAACTGAAGAAGCTCCTTGGGTGAGAAGCAAAATGTCTTCAAAGAAAAACCAGAAAGTCCAGTTGCCTCTTGAAAAAGGGACAATTTGAGGCTTGCATTTACTCCAGCAGTTTCAGTAAGCTTTCCAGTTCTACTGTGGACGTACAAGGAACTCCTTACTTGAATTTCTGGCCCTTTATTTTCTTTTAAGATTTTCCAACTGGATAAAGTAGTTCTCTTTTCTGCCTGGGCAATGAACTGAGTTCTAATAGGCAGGCAACATAAAGAGACAGGGGAGTTTGTTTATAAAGGTAAAGGTTTTCCTTGCACATATGTGCTAGTCGTTTCCGACTCTAGGGTGTGGTGCTTATCTCCGTTTCAAAGCCAAAGAGCCAGCGCTGTCCGAAGATGTCTTCATGGTCATGTGGCCGGCATGACTAAAGCACAGAACACTGTTACCTTCCCACCAAAGGTAGTCCCTAGTTTTTCTACTTGCATTTTTAGGTGCTTTTGAAACTTCTAGGTTGGCAGAAGCTGGGACAAGTAACGGGAGCTCACCTCATTACATGGCACTAGGGATTCGAACTGCTGAACTTCTGACCTTCCTATCGACAAGCTCAGCTGTCTTACCTGCTGAGCTACCGTGTCCCTTCAGTTTGTTTATACAAGCCTGATAAAAGTAATCCAGCAGATCTTTTCTCTTCAGGCTTCTGTTTGTTTTCTAGCATACACCATCTCTCTCAACCTTCTTTTCCAAAATCGTCTTTTCCAAAACTCTTACCTGCTCCTTTATCAGAAAAGCTCTTATGCTCAACAGGTGTTGAGTTTATAGATATTGTGGTTGACTCAAAAGATATTTGTGTTTTCCTTTCTCCACACCCCTGATTTCTCTGTACAGTAGTTCTTTTAAGCAATTCACTTTATGCTAAGTCTTTAACTTTACCTCAAAGAAGGGTGCAGAGGACTAGAAAGAAATCAAATGAAAGATCCTTTGCTCTATTTTGCTCTGTACTACTACCCATTTCAAGGTGAATTTTAGTGCATCTTTATATATAAACTTCTAGTGATGAAGTGTCAGCCTTGCGAGTTAGTCCAGACAAAAAGTTTATCCAAAAGAAATTATAAATTTACATTAACAGAATTCTGAAAAACTGAAAGTACATCTCCCCCCACTTTACAGTCTAAGAAACTAGAAAGAGTTCTTTCTGAGATTTTTGCCATGTTCCCATTTCTTCTGTTGATTCAGCGGCTGCTTCTCTGACTATTGTCTAATCTGTGACTCTTCCTTCTACCTCCCAAAGATACCATTATATCAATCCTGTCTTAAGCCTGCAGATCTGCAAAATATGTACAAGAAAAATAGTTATTGTGCTTTGTTACATGCAAAATAAACCCAAGCCAGAATTTTAGCTTCAGGATGGTTTATTATATTTATATAATCTGTTTTTAAGCTTGTGAACTGGTCTTTGGTAACCTCTTCCTCTTAGACACTCCCCCTCCCATGTTCCTTATCTGTGGAATTGGAGTAGTAATAATGATGACTTGTTGTATTGTATAAGTAGGTAATAAACCCCCACTGTTCTATCTTGTCTGTCAGTCCTCATGCCAGATGGCACACTGCCAGTTCAAACCTATAAATCAACGTGAGAAAGAGGCACTTTTAGAATATAACAAATAGAAATTATCATTTTCACTTCCCTTTCTATAACATTTATTCTTTTGGAAATTATTGTGAACTATTGAAATAAATTATTATTTATTCTGAAGGTGCACAACAAGAATGTATATGATGTAGAAGGGAAGAAAAAATTAAGATTTAATAAAATTAAAATAGGAGTTTCCAGGAGAAAGGATGTTGTTTGTTTATTTAGTCAGTCTTAATAAGCAGTTCCAACCATGAATTGATTAATAGGCCTAATTTTTTAAATTCAAAATAATAATTTTGCTATCTCAGATGAGTTTCAACAAACAGAAATTCTATTCATTTCTAAGAAGAAGGGATCAAGTCATATCATTCTATCAAGGCATCTTGGATAGCTAGGTCTTAACAGTTTTTGCTCAACCCTAATAGGATTGATCCAAATTTAATCTCAATAGCATATTGTTCCAAAGAAGAGAGGTTACAAAGGAGAAAGCCTCTTGTTCCAAAGGGAACTCTTAACATAGGAATCTAGAGAGACTCTTCCAAGATTGTATTGGGTAGGTAGATATTGGAGGGGAACTTGAAGATGCTAAGGTGCAAGATTTTAAAGGGAACAACCAGCCTCTTAAATAGTGCCCAGAATTCAATCAATAATGCAGCTTGTAAGGAAGCGTCATGATGACTTTGAAAAAGAAATTCAGTCAATTTTGTGAGCATTAGTTTAGCCTAATTAGACAGAAGAGGTTGATAGCTTTGCCTTGATCCTCTTTAGTATGTAACCAAATGTCTGTCAGGCTTTCAAGCTTTTGTTGTTATATCCCATAGTAATGAAATAGAGTTGCAATATTTCTTATGCTTTCTGTTTCTGACATGTCTATCTTGAAGGATTGACATAGATATAGTTCTTATAGTAGTGATGTCACTTGGATTTAATGATGTATACCTGTAACATGAGAAGCTTCTGTATTCTGAAGCAGCTGTAGCTTTTGGACAACCTTCAAGAGCAGCTCAACATTGCATTAGTAACCAAGAGGTGAGGACAGCATAAGGTACTGCTATAAAAATTCCTTCATCCAAGAATGTTTGCAACTACATTAAATCAAATTCAGCAAAAGTCATCCTAGCCACAGCTACTTCCTACTTCCTTTTAATTTCTAGGTAGCAATAGAATAGAATAGAATAGAATAGAATAACACAGTTGGAAGGGACCTTGGAGGTCTTCTAATCCAACCCACTGCCCAGGCAGAAAACCGTACACCAGACATCTAAGAGTGTCTGTATCTAAGAGTGAGTTTTATTCAATATTAATCTGTTGTGTAGAAAAAAATAAAATTAGTTAACAACTCCCAGGTTTAATTAACATTAAATGTATCCCCTGAAGCGAGATCAGCTCCATCCCTTGTTTTCCGAAAGTTGTCAGTCCTGGAGGGGACAGGTGTGTCAGGGAATCATTGAAGTCTTGAATTGACTTTCATGGCTAAACAAATCTCTTATGTTGTGTGCTTTTCAAAAAAATATGACTGTTTAACATGTTTATTGTTTTTATGCTTTTTTGCTGTAGTGTATATTACTCAGTCCAAGGGACATGGTGGCTCAGTGGCCAAGACACTGAGCTTGTTGATTGAAAGGTCAGAAGTTCAGCGGTTCAAATCCCTAGTGCCACATAATAGGGTGAGCTTTCATTACTTGTCCCAGCTTCTGCCAACCTAGCAGTTTCAAAAGCATGTAAAAAATGCAAGTAGAAAAATAGGGAACACCTTTGGTGGGAAGGTAACAGCATTTGTGCGCCTTTGGCATTTAGTCATGCCAGAGACGTTTTTGGACAGCACTGGCACTTTGGCTTTGAAACTGAGATGAGGACTGCCCCCTAGAGTTGGGAACGACTAGCACATATGTACAATATGTACTAGCACATATGTATGTGTACTAGCACATATGTATTATTAAGACTTCTTGTGAGATGGATGGCTTTGATAAATAAAATGAACAAATATTCATGGGTCTGTTAGTTTATGCTTCTTTATCTTTTTCACTATCAATTAGTTTATGCTTCTTTATCTCAGGTTCAGCCATTTTGTGTTTTTTGTGCAAAGTAGGACCATTTCCCACTAGAATTGCTTCTAAATTAGGAAGAGACCAGCATCATATTATGGTTGGTTAGAACTTTATATTTTCCTGACATATCTAATATACATACACATGCACATACATTGGGGGGGATTTTCTTAGGATGCTGCCTATTATAAAAGCTCTATATTTTCTGTCTTTTCCACCACTGAAAATTTCACAGGAAACAGCTTAGAATTTTATCTTTCTCACTTTGAGCTAAATGTTCATTTTACTTAAACCCTGTTTGATTGATATATATCCTAAAGGTGGGAAGAGTACTGCAGGCTAATTATGCCAACAGCCAGCAGCTCAATTCTCATCGGCTGGCTCAAGATTGACTCCACCTTCTGAGTTCAGTAAAATTAGGACCCAGATTGTTGAGGGAAGTATGCTGAATTTTTAAACTGCTCAGAGAGGGAAATATAAGTGTTATTGCAATATGTGCCTTAGAGCACAGGGCTAGGATGTGCTGCTATAATTCATCTGGTTTTTTTCTTTTTGATTTCCCTTATTCTTCCTTAAAAACAGAACAATTTGTATAAAACATTTTTTGGCTTATAATAGCAATTGTCAAAACAGAAACATTTAGAAAAACTATATCTTTACTTTGAAAGGAATGTATTTTATTACCTCAAATATTTGTGCTAGTTTTAACCAAAACCAGTAATCTTAAGTTCATTTAGTTGCTTGACATTGTGTTGTTCATTTCAAGAGATATTACAGAACATGTAATGCATTTTTGAAGTAGCAAATTAATAATAGTTATTCCTGAAAATCTTAAGGAGTGCAAGTACAGTTAGACAAATATAGTTTGCCTCTTTGACAAATTATATGGAACGTTATAGTTCTATGAACTTTATGTAAGCAAAGAAAAGGCTTTTTAGACTTTTGTTTTTTTAAAGGATCAGTAGACTCTGATCCAAAGAATTATAGGCAGTATTCTGCACCATGACAAAACATTAATTGCTTCTTTTATTCCTATATACCCAGGATGGCAAATCTGTGGCATGCAGAGCCCTATCAGTGGGCACACAAGCCCAGCTGATTTTCGGGGCTTCTGGGCACACCAGAAGTCAGCAAACGGTCCGTTTCCAGCATCCGGAGGGCCTCCAGGGGGAAGGCCATTTTCAGCCTCCCCAGGCTCCTAGAAAGGATCTATAGCCTGGGAAGAGCAAAAAATGGGCCTACAGGGCCCACCATGCCATCATGTAGCAAAAGTGGCGGAAGTATGGCAGGGTCATGCATATATATGTGGGAGTGCACGGCACATAGAATTATGGGTGTGAGCACGCACAGACACGATTCCCCTGCGCTCCCCCACTTTTTGCATGCAATGACAAAAAGGTTAGCCATCACTGCTATATTCCGCGTTTTCCCGAAAATAAGACCCTGTCTTATATTTTTTGAACCCTGAAATACCCTGCTTGGCCTTATTTTCAGGACGTCCTATTATTTTGGGATGTGTGGAGCAAAATGGGGATCCTCTTGCTGTCTTAACAGCTCAGTCTCCCTAACCCTAACCAAAGGAAATGGCGGGGACCGGCTGCACATGCATTTAAATATTTTCAGGCCTGAAGGCAAATTAGAAAAAACAATATATTATATCATTTTGCATATTCTCACTGCAGCTAGGCTAACAATAGCACAGAATTGGAAGAGTCCTAAGACACCTAAAATATAGTTATAATACAGAAAATATTTGAGTGTGCAGAAAATGATAAAATGACAATGGAATTGAAAGGAAAGGGAGATTCAAAATATTTCAAGGTGTGGCAAAAATGGTACAGTTGGATTGAGAACAAACAGATAAAGAAACAGATAAAGAAATTAAAAGGAGGAAAGAACTAGAAAACAAAACACACACATTAGAGAACAGTTAAAGTAAACCAAAAAAAAAGATCTAGGAAGGGTGAAGAACCAGACTCACAATGTTAAAGAAAGTTGCATATACAAATAAGGAATTATATTTTATATCAATATTTGAAGTTTGTACATGAACGGTTTTATATGTTTTATATGTTTTTCTTTTTATTGTTTTTGTTTTTGCAAATATTCTAATAAAGATTATTTAAAAATAAATAAATACATATTTTCAGGGAGGGCTTATTTTTGGGTGAGAGCTTATTATCCGGGAAGTTTTATTTTGTGAGGAAACACAGTAATCATTACATGCCCATGCCTGCTTGTCCATGAAATGGAAAAGAAGAATTTGATAGAAATTATGGAATCTCATTCTTAATACAAAAGAGAATAGACTATTTGGGTCATTGTCACATTTGAAATAAGTGTGTTTGTGGGGAAGAGGGCTTCACATCTATTTGACTCTTGGCAACTGCCTGGATAAGTCCATACAATTTTCTCTGCAATGGGATTGGACCAAAGGCTCTTTGCCTAAGGTCAGACCATTTCCTGGTTTCCAACCTGATGCCTCAACCACTACACCAAACTGAAAGAAATATAACATTTACATTCTCTATCAATTGAATATTTGTAATGGTCTGAGGAGAAGCAGATATTTGATTATTCATTATTATCCTTTGGAGATGTCTGAACTAAATATTTTGTATAGCGTCGACACCTAGAATGGTATCACCCAAGGGTTCCCCTCTGTGCATTTTAGTATAGCAGAATAGAATGCATCAGGAAACAAATGTGCTTTAAATTATTACAGCAAGGATTTGTCATTATTGTTAATCTGAGGCTATATTATATAAAGTATCTTGTTTTCAGATGTATAAATTTCTACATATAATAACATATAGTATATAGTACTTACATTACATGTGAACTGAAATTTTAAGTCTTGATATGACTAAAAACACTTCTTTATATGATGGAGAAAAATCAAACAGCATCTGTGAGAACTTAAATTTAATAAGTGAAACTATTACAACTAATATATTTTATTTGTTTAGGAATGGGACCTATTGAGACCAGTATACTTATTCTAGTAATGAATTATCCTCTGTTTAAAAGCTTGAATTAATGTGTGTTCTATCTATTAACCTGGGGATCAATTCATAAATGGAGAAAAAAGTTTATTTCCTCTAATATTTGCACCTTGGGAAACATAAAAATGAGGTTGTATGCCATCCAGCTGGTTCCTTGCAAATCAGAAAAGTGGAATCTGGAAAATGAATTTCCCATCTTTTTCTTTTACAAACTTTGATCTCTTCACTTGGATATTTGGAAATATTTTTTAAGAAAACAAAAGGTTTGAAGATGTTTTTTAAAAATGGTAGAACTACCTCTAGAGAGAATGTAATTTTTTTTTTTAAGTTTAGAACTCTAAATTAATAAAATGAAAATTTATTCTTGGAAATAGTATGTAACTAGATCAATGTGCATTTCAGTGCAACACACTCTACCTAGGGCTGCCCTAGAAGACCATACAGAAGTTTCTACTGATCCAGAATCCAGGAGTACAAGCAGTAATTTGGGTGCTTCGGTATACCTTTGCTTTGCAAGGTACACCAGTTGCCATCTTGCTTCTGAGTCTAATTCAAGGGGGTGGTTGTGACCTGTAAAGTCTTTTGTGGCATAGGACCTGATTATTGACATGACTGCCTGTCTTGTATAGTATCTCCCCAAACACTTCAGTCTTGCAGGATCAGCACACATGTTATTTTATCGGGATTCTGGAAGTGCACCTTCTTTGTAGAAGCACCTGCCCTCTGGAATACGTTGCCCCCTGCATCTGGATGATCCTCATTCTGCTGTTGTTTAGAACTCCATTAAAGACCTGTGACAAGAAAAAGTGGGACCCCTTACTCCATTCCATCTACACTGTGGCACTTGCCATCTTTTACCTTTTCCTGATTTTCCTGATTTCCTTTGTTTGATTATTGTGAGTTGCCAAGAATTGTTGGGAGTTGGATTGTATACAAGCTTAATATTTATTTATCTATTTATATTATTATGGTTGAAGGTTAGTTCCAAAGTCAGTTTAGACCACATTTGGTATTTTTCTGTAAAGTGTAGAAAGAGCAAATTTAACAATGTGAGCAGAAGCGAATGTAAGAGGAGTAGAGGAATATGGCCTAAATTTTGCCCAGAGATGTGCATTTATTATGGCATCAACAATTGTAACATTTTATATTCATATTGCCTAAAATAATTTCCTTGAATTATTTCTACTCTAATTACCATTCAGACTACCCCAGATAAGCAGCCTTCTCATAATGTTCCCAGAATTGATAATTTAATTCCCTGTCTAATTATGTTATCTTTTCTATTCTGACAGTCAAACCCAGAAGAGATTCATTACTTGATAGTCCAGATATTACTGATATAGTTCCAAGTAGAAAAAGAAGACAACGGACTTCAAAAGATGGAAATACTAAACCAAAGGTGAAATTACAAGAAGCCCAAACTACTTCAAAAGAAAAGTAAGCTTTTTTAAAACATATACAAGGGATAAAATCTTGGTATGTACATAAACTCTTTTTTATTGTGAGTATTACAAGTGAGGTATAAAACCATATAAGCTTATTTATTTCCTTTTTTATTCACCAAAGTGAATAAAATGACTATAAAAATAATATATATAAACTTTTCCAGATTAAAAAATACATTCTACTACTCTACCTAAAATCAGTTATCTTATACCTTTTGGCTATAGAATAAATAAAGTTCTGTGGTCATTTGTATATCTGTAAACTAGGTAGAAAGGTTAATTCTTAAAATGACTTTTTACTGTTTCAGACATTTGATCAAATTTCCCCTCTACCGAAGATGTACTTACTAAAGCCAAGGTGGCACACTGGTTAGAGTGCAGCACTGCAGGCTACTTCAGCTGACTGCTAGCTGCAGTTTGGCAGTTCAAATCTCAACGGCTCAAGGTTGACTCAGCCTTCCATCCTTCCGAAGTCAGTAAAATGAGGACCCAGATCGTTGGGGGCAATATGCTGACTCTTTAAGTCGCTTAGAGAGGGCTGTAAAAGCACTATGAAGCAATATATATGTCTAAGTGCTATTGCTAAGTCAAAGTGCTAAAGTGTGTTTCTTTAGTTTTGTGACAGTTTTCTTAGATCTCAAATGTTTGGTTACATATATTAATCTAAATGATTTTTATTTATGATTTTCCCGCTGATTATTCCTATAAAAATCCCACATGGAGTACCAGAATGGTATATAGTGTCTACCATCACATAAGCATTCCAAGGAAAGAAATATAGATGTGCTCCATCCTGTTCATGTTGGAGGCACCTTTTAAGGCACTTCTGGGTTGAAAGGATTAGTCAAGGACATCACCATTGCCCAAGGGATGCCCATGGGGGTTCCTTTTTTGTCCCTGTCAAAGACTGACAGGAATGCACCCCACATACAGCAGCACTTGGGTCTCAAACACAGGCTTCCCAACCTTCAATCCAGCCTCCTAACTACATGAGTCACCATGCTCTTTTAATATAGATGTTACATTATATCATGTCCCCATATTCACACCTCATGAGGGAGAGTGAAAGTCATATAAAATATCAAACATGGAGGCATTATGACATAATGTAACATCAGTATCTCTGTTTAGAGCGATTAAGGGAAGCTACTGCGTATATACCATAATATAACTGGTTCTGTAACTATTGATCATTAGGACATGGATAGTTCCCAAAGTTAACGTACTACATATAATCATTTAGAGTATGAAGGGCTGTCAGTTCAGTTCCTCAGAAAGAAGTTGAACCCCATAAAATAACATCTGGCTACTCATGTGTGATGAATCACAATAGGACAAAATTGGTCACATGTTCTTCCTGGTGGTCAGTATAACTGAAAATATTGCACGTGATAAAAATTCTAGGATTTTTGTTAGATGTCATAAAATCCAAAACCATATCTTTTTGAGCTTTCCTTAATGTTTATACATTAATATATTAGATATATATATATATATCAGATTGTCTTTAATATTTTTGGCAACTCTTAAAAATTTAATTACTTTAAGTACTTTAATTGTTTATTTATTTATTTATTTATTGAATTTATATACCGCCCCTCTCCTTGCGGACTCGGGGCGGTGTACAGCCAATAAATCTAAAATACCATATATACATTATTAAAAATTAAATTAAATTAGAATTAATAAGGTTATTTTAACATTGTTGTTGGTCCCAATGGATAATTAAGAAATGAAATTATATTTTTCTAATCATACCTCTGTCATAAAATAATTTGTCTAATCCAGACTTCTTGTTTATATTACATTTTAATTGTGGCTAATTTAATATTAATATTTCAGTTGCCACATAGGTAGTATTATGTGAAATTGTACTATTATTTTCTGGTGTGATTTTATTTTTAAAACTTCAGAACTAATTGTTTTCCCTCTTCATTTGAAATTTAACTACATCTCTATTAATTTCAGGAGATAAGCATTCTTTTACTTTTTCTTTGGCACAGTTCTTTTCAAGACAGTAATCTATATCTTTAATAAATTAGCATATTGGTGGATTCAACATATGTGATTAATATCTTGTAAATAATTTATTTTCATTCACATTCCTTCTTTTACATTCTTTTATCCAGCCTTTATTATTTATATAAAAAACTCTGATACTTCCTCTTCCTCCCATATTTTCCCACCAAAACAATCCTGTGAGGTGGGTTGGACTGACAGAATGACTGTCCCAAAATCACTCAGCCAGTTTTCATGCAGTTTTAATGATTCAATTATAAATGTTATAATCAGCAGTCAACATTATAAATGTTATAATAGCAGTCATAGCTATTTTAAGCTTCCAAAATCTTATTTGCTTAAATAAATACTATTTAAGATAACCCTTTAAGATAAAAAGTAATGTTAGAGCTTCATTGTTGAATTAGTAATTAACACGGGTACTTACAAATAAATGATCTTCAGATATTTTTGCAATATATTTTCATGGGAGAGGTCAGAATCTTCATGCTGTTTTCTACAAATTTATAATTTAAATTTTGGATGTTATATTTCTAATTACTAAATTGTTCCATTAGATGAAGCATCACTATATGTTTTGGCTCTTATTATCCCTTTCAAGAAGTGAAACAAGCAAACAAAGAAATGCAAAATGGCAGTAACTGCCATTATATCAGAAAAAAAGGCTTTTCTTTATAGTTCAAATGCAATAAGGTGCTCTGTGTAAAGAGATTTCATTATACCAGTAAAGTACATAGTAAAGTAAGTCTTTGGCCTGAAATCTTGAGTGAACTTTTTGCAACCTACTGGAACAGTAAGATTACTATCCTGGGATTCTTGTTGGAATAGAGTTCTTTTCCTTTTTTTATAAAAACAATTCCAAGAAATCTCAGGGGAACAAAATCACTCTGTACATCAGGATTTTGGAAGGCAACTGACATAAATTTCAAAATGGAATCTTCAGAGTACTGGCTAGATTATGATCAATGTATTTTTCCATTTTGTAAATAATAAGCTACAGAAGTTACAGCAATAATGTTCTAAGGAAATGTCTGATTTATATATTTTTTGAATTATATTTTAATATCCACAAGACTGTGCTAACTCTCAAACAATGGTCCTGTTTTTTACAAAGGACAGTGATGGTTCTTAGTCAGAACTATAAGACATTTATGTATTTATTTGTTTCATCTATCTATCTATCTATCTATCTATCTATCTATCTATCTATCTATCTATCTATC
>JANHFP010001270.1:26974-49243 GCA_032468135.1 Calamaria suluensis
TTATTATTATTATTATTATTATTATTATTATTATTATTATTATTATTATTATTATTATTATTATTATTATTATTAGGTCATCTTCTGGTCTTAGTCAATTGTAGTCTATCACCTTTCTGTTTCCTGTAAGGAAAGTCAAAAGATGAAAGAGACAGAAAAAACAGAGTGAGAAAGAAAAAAGAAAGAATTAAAGAAATGGGATAGAAAAATATTCCAAAAAAATAAAAGGGAATAAAGTAGTAAGAAAAAGTAGAAAATCCAAAGGGCAAAAGAGACCAACGAGTTGATAAAAATGCAAAAAGTGAAAAAGGGGGTGGGGTTCAAATGCCGCTTTTAAATAGGAGAAAAATCCTCCCCCCTTCAAGCTTTTCATTTAAGTGAAGACAGACCACTTGCAAAGCTATTTGGAGCCATCACATAGCTGGCATGGGGGGGGGGAATCTCACCCGAATCTGCTATTTTCTGTCAAAGTCCACTGATTCCTGCTTCTGCATTGCTCACTGACAATGGTGGACGGCATACCGCCATCCTCCTTTCTTCTGATGTTTCCAGGGGCTGCTTTGCATTCTATGGGCTGACCACCATCAGCCCACATCCCTCAAAGGTTTGCCTTCAGTTGCCACCTCTTTGGGGTGGCATTCAACCCTTGGGGGCCCACCAGCAGAAAAAAAACGGACTCTGGGGATGGACAATCATCCCCTAGGTAAAGTTTCAGCGACGACCAAAAATGCACTCCCTCATTGGTGCTTGTTACCATGTAACTCTTTCCTTAAAAAACAGGAGCCTTGAGGTGGGGCAGGATTAATTTGGCACACTGAATAACAAAGCGAAGCCTGTTTTATTATTTGCAGGAAATATGAATGGTTCATTTATCCTAGCTATGGCAAAAATCTACGGCTTATTTTCAGGGTCATGACTCGTCTTGCATCTGGATCTGAAACCAGTGTGGTCCAGTGAATAGTTTATTAGGTTTGGATCTTAGAAATCTCATTTCATATCCCTGCTCAGTCCTGGTCTTACTGGGTGGCCTTGGGCAAGATGCTCTATGGGCTGATTCCTCCATCTGTAAATGAGAATGTTAAAGACTAACACCGTTGTCCAACTGTTGAGGATGGGTAAAGTTATTATGGAAGTCTTATTACAAGTTATGATACAAGACAATTGAACCAGGATACTGGTTCAGGTATTTATATTTAGCATATATAAATGCAAATTTTAGCGAATTTTAAGCTTTGCCCCTTTTTAAAAAATCAGTTCATGTCCTAGTTGTGTTAAAGACCTAACATAAAAAACAGTCTTTGCTGAATAATGCTAGTTGAATTCTGTTGTAACAATTACATTTTTGTCAGGCAGATCTGAAAAGCCACAGCTTTTCATTTTGATGCTGAGAACTCTTCTCTCCTGTTGCCACTTTGTCAATTATACTTTGAATTGGAGTGGGTGGCAAACAGGGATCAAAGAAAACTAAAGACTAACATTATGGGTTTTCCTTCTGGTGGGTGTAAGACTGACCTGTGCAAAGACACTCTCATGGGAATTTTAAGTGCATGGCTGCTGTACCACCTCGTTTAGTAATCTATATCTCCTTGGGAAATGTCTTGCAAAAGTTGTGTAGGATTTTCTTCAAAACACTGTAGAGGACATATACAGCTTTTCTCTCGATAACCCTCTGCCTTCTTAAAAGCAGAGCAAGTCTGGGGTACATCATGAATTCCTAAAGGATTATATCTCTTCTTTTGCCTAATTTATTGCTTGTGGCTCGCTTGTTTAAACCTTGAATTCAAGCTTTGTTTAAAATGTGGTTTGCTACTACCAGTGATTCAAATTGCAAAACCCCTTGGCTTATCTTGAATTTCAGCTTTCTCAGAGGACCTTGCAGACGTTGGTATTGTTGTCTCATATGAAGCAATATTTTACTGAAAAGGTTTAACTCTCTGAAATTGGATGCCCATATAAAAAGGCATCAACCTTTTCCACAGCCCACTGAGAGTATGAGGTTTATACTGCAGTCCCTTTATTTAAAAAAATATCATTTTATTTGAGGCATACAGTACATGCTAGCAAAGCAATGCATTTTAGAAACATTTACTTATTCTAATTTACTGGGTGTTTAGTACTTTTATTAGTGTTCTTTTCCAAGAGCTTCATGCAGATAAATTGTTTTTGGGAAGAATAGTACTGTAAACTCTTTGTCTTCTAAGTTTGTTTGGTTCAAAATCCTTAGCAATGCAAAATTCAATAATTAAAACAGTTCAGACCATTATATAATGTTAGAAACTCGCTTCCTTATCCTTTACTTCTTAATCCCAGAAAGTTATTCAATTATAACTTTCCCCATCTATTGTGTCAGTATCTTCAATTGTGTCCATGAACAAATTTGTATGTAAAGTAGTTAAAATTTGACAGTATTCCGGGAACAAATCATATATAAATTAGCATATAAAGCATATATGCATATAAATTAAATAAATAAAGGAAACACAACTTTTTATGCATGTATGTAAAGTAGGAATACATTGATATTGAACACTTTCTGTAATTAGTCCGCATTGTTTCTAGCAATTATATTGCTGCTTTCTTATGTTCAATAGAACTGGGCTGCAGAAAAAATCTTGACAACTTAGTGGTAACAAGGGGATCAGTGGTGGAATTCAAACTTTTTACTAGTGGGTCTGTGGGCGTGGTTTGGTGGGCATGGTGTGGCTTGATGGACATGGCAGGGGAAGGACAGTGCAAAATCTCCACTCCACTCTGGGGTCAGACAGAGGTGGTATTTGCCTGTTATTCAAAATTTCCACTACAGGTTCTCCAGAACCTGTCAGAACCTGCTGAATACCACCCCTGAAGGGGATATAGAAAAATTGCTGTCTAGCAATAATCTGGATATTTCAAGCCTTAATAACCCTACAATTTCTACAGAAAAAAAATGTTCTAGAAACAATGTCTTGAATATTGTCAGTGAATAATAACAAACCCTGCAGGTGTCTCCTCTATAATAATTCAAAGTTCTGAAAGTTGAAAATGATTCAATAATAACAAAAGGCTTAGTGTGTATGTTTTGTGAAGGTATGCTCTGATGTAATTTAATTTAGTTTAAAAAGGTATACATTTTTAATATGTATTGGAACGTGGTCCTCAGCTGAATTTTGTTTTGACAACTGTGACTAATTCTATGAATCTATACTCTATAGAAAAGTAAAGTCTTTGGGGTTATTTGGGTTTTTTTGTATTGCCAAACTTCTTGTAATTCAAAGTCAAAGTTTGAAAGATTAGATAAGTTTATGTCAAATTGACATGTTGAAGTCCTCTTAAAAAGGGGTTGCTTCAGATCTATCCTTATTTGTTTGCTTGTTTGTTTCGTGCCTTTATATTTTTTTGAAGTAACTTAAGGCGCCAAACACTTAATACTCTTTCTTCCTCCTACTTTTCCCACAAGAACCAGTGGGTTGGGCTGAGAGAGAGTGACTGGACCAAAGTCACCTAACTGGCTTTCATGTTTAAGGTAGGATTAGAACTCACAGTCTCCTGGTTTCTAACATGGTGTTTTAAGCACTAAACCAAACTGGCTCTCTAATTATTACTCTAATTTGTTATATAAATTACATATTTGCTTTTATAATCATTATATAAAAACAGGAGACATAAGCATGAATTTAGAATTTGCCCTTACAATATAGTTGAGAAAGATTGATCAATTTCTTCTGGAATTATAGTGAAGTTTCCTTTCAAATCTGAAAAAAATTGTAATGATATTATATCTGGCTAGTCAACCATGATCAAGTACTACTGAATCAGTGAAGCCACTTAATAATGACTAAATCATAATTATTACTGAAAAACAAAATATAAGCTATAGTAATTACAATGTATCTCCTTATAAGGCTTCACCCTTAATCGTGATTACTTTTAAATGAGTTTGGCTGATTTTGTATTAAATGTATTGGTTTAACAGTATGTGAGAATGACCTTCTCAGTATGTGAGAAAAACCATAGACTAGCCCAGCATCATGCAAAAAAGTATGTCAGTCCATAAAAACAGGTGGAAAGTGTTTCAGAAGGAAACACTTTTTTGGATAGTAAAAGAGAGAAGTGCTTTCAGACTTGCAAGATTCTGTTACTCTTAATCTTACAATAAAAATAATTTTCATACTCGTGGTTTCTGCTTCTTATCGGAACTATCTTAAAGGTTTGACAATTGACCCCTCCAAAGTGTAGTTCTTTTATGCTATGATGTCATTCTTATATACTTTTCACTTTCTGAGTTAGAATTTTGGTTTTTGTCTTTCTATAGTATTATGGGACAAAAGCTTAGTTCAGTGGTGCAATCCAGTTCCTGGAATATTGAATCAACAGGATTAGTAGTTATAGAAAAGTTGCTGAAGACTGCAGGTCAAATTACATATAGGAAGATGGATAAATGATGTAATCTGTCACAGGAAAGTTTTTTATATAGTATTCTTCCACAAAGAAACTCAGTGTGTATTGGACAGATTTTGGTTATGGTTCCAACTATCTATATGCTACATGTCCTTTTATTATTGAACTCATTGTAAGCATGGTATTAGCCAAGATAGTTTCATTAGAGTGAAGGTAAAGGTACATGATTAACAATAGCACTTAGACTTATATACTGCTTCACAGTGCTTGAGAGGCTTCTCTAAGCAATTTACAGAGTCAACATATTGCCCCCAACAATCTGGGTTCTCATTTTACCAACCTCATAAGGATGGAAAGCTGAGTCAACCTTGAGCCTGGTGAAATTCGAACTGCCAAATTCCAGGCAACTGGCACTCATCAGATGTAGCCTTGCTTATTGCATTCTAACTACTGCACCACTGTGGCTTTTAATATAAGCCCCACTGATTTCAGTAATAATATTCTAATTATGACTCTTGACTTATGCCTATAGTATTTAAACAAGGAGTTTTGTGAACCACTTTCACAAATAAATGCTTGGTGGTTTACAACTTATTTAAACTAAACTTCTAAATAACTTATCTGAGGAAGATTAGTGTGGACATACTATAACATGAGTATAAGAAGACGTTATTTTAATTTTATGTGTATGTTTTGTACAGTAACATAATCTCTTAGTCAAACATTGTAAAATTATGTTTCAAATTACATTGAGCCTATGGGAAATAAGGAAACGTTACCACATGCTGAAATATTTTAGAACCAAGCGTTACTATATGCTTATCCTGCCTAGTGGAGACAGCATCCAGGATGGGTTGTTCAGTTAGATCAGACATTGGCCTGAGTCAATCAAAGTTTAAGTCTTGCCTCTGTTGCTATGCTACTCCAGCTTTTGTCTCAGTCCCTCAGACAGGACAGTTGTGTTGGAGCTTCTCTCCTCAACTTTATAGTGACTTTGCCTTTAAATTTCAATTTCGTGCTTACTTTGCAGGACATTCTCACAAACTGCAAGTCATAGGCTGACTCTCTGCTGATAAAGTAGCCTTCAGCAGCACTGGCCAGGGCATCTGCCTTGTCTGTTCGCTGCACATACCCCTCAGCTGTTTGTCGGGCTTTTCTTTTGCCTTGAAATCACCGCCCGGGTGTTCCAGAGACTCAGGCACTCTGGAACTGTACAGAGCTTTGCTCTCTGCTGAGGAGCTTTGCACTCGATACTTGGGCTGTTTAGTGGTTTGTGCCTGCCACTTTAAGAGAAAGTCAGCAACTTTTGCTTGCTGTTGATTGAGCCCAGTGCTTCCCTGCGGACCAGGGAGATTCCCTCATTGCATTGAGCCTTGTGCTTGCCTTGGATCCGTTTTTTTGTTGCTACCAGCCTTAGAATTGGAAGTAGATTTCAGGGGCCATTTTAAGGCTTCTTCCTCAGCTCTACAGAGCTTTGCCGCCTTTTTTCTGGGTGTTCTGCCAAACCCGGTGGATTGCAACATTGTGACTCTCATGAGCTCTCTAGCCTACATTTTGCAAGCAGGCAACTAATCCACACTGCTAATTGTGCATTGACTGGTTTATTCTCAACTGAGCCTTGACAGCTCTACCTTGCTTTTTTTTTTACTGGGGTAAACTTCCCTGTGACCTGCCTTTATTGTCATTATGCCTAAAGCCTTGCAAAAGGCACCACTCTGAGGACACTAAGCCAGCTAGCTCTTCTCATGTGTCAAAAAAGCACAAAAATCCTCCCATTCTACTCCTAAAGGAGGACCTTCCAAGGCATCTGTTCAGGCTGAGCAGCTGCTGATTTGTCTGCATCACTGACTTGCACTGCAGAGCAAATTTCCTTGAGAGACTTTCATCTTCTTATTGCTACTGATGCATTATGGTCCTCCACAGTTTCAGTAGTACCTCCAATTCCAGAGTCTGTCATCAGACTCTGCTCCAACTCTGCCTGATCTCCCTCGTTCCTTGGCTCCACCCTCACTACAGGTGCCTGCATTGTCAGCTACTTCTTCTGCACCGCTGTCTGCTTCCTTGCAAGATATGTTTGCCAAGTTTCTCCAACACGCAGTGGCATCATGTGATCATTCTGCAACTCCACCTATGACTGCAACCCCTCCTTCTGAGTTTGGCAGGGGCTATGACATCCTGGAATTCCAATCTCGGGCCTGTCCCACTTCTCTGGCTTCTTCTGTCATAAGCGATTCCATGTCTAAGGCTGATGATGAAGGGGAACTGACGCTTTCAGTGGATGAGGGCTTTATACCTGAAATGACCATGGTGTCTGGTCTTTTCCCTCCCAACGTGTTTAAATCTCTCTTGTTTAAGACCATCAACACGACTGGCCTAGCCCCTCCAGACAATGCATTGGGGTCTTCCAAGGAGGTTCCTCTCAAATTGTCTCTGTTTTCTTTACAGAATGCCCGAGCAGACGTCATTCCTACCCAAAACATTTTTCTGGACAAGGTCCATGGTCAGTGGTCCAGCCTGGCCTCAGCCCACACTCCATTGTCTCTGGAGAAGAGATTTTATAATATCGGTCCAGATGTCACCAACCTTCTTCAAACACCTCCAATAGACGCACCTATGGCTGCCCTCTGGTCTCACTCTGCGATTCCTGGTGAGTCTGATGAAGGACTTCGTCCTGAGGACAAACACTCGGAACAATTCTTGCAGCAGGCCCACCTTGCTGCTGGTTGGGCTTTCAGGTCAGCCATGACCACTTCATTCTTCAATCGGGCCACTATTCTCTGGCTCAGGGAGTTCCAGGGCAAGATTCTCTCAGACAACCTGTGACTTCATCAGGATCTAAATAAGATCGTGTCAGCCATCCAATTCTCTGCAGACACTGTTCTGCATTCGGTTCAGCTGGATGCTTAAAGCTTGACATCCATGGTGGGGGCCTGTCAAATGCTTTGGTTCAAATCCTGGCAAGCTGACGCTCATTGCAAGTTTGTCTGGCTTCATCTTCCTTTGCCAGTCAGGCTCTTTTCAGCGAACCACTGGGAACATTTTTAGTGGAGACAAAGGACAAGAGGAAAATTCTGCTTTCCTCCCACCACAAGAGCTATTCCAGAACCTCCTCTAATTTCAGGTATTCTTCCTTTAAGGGGTCTGATTGGGGTGCAGGCCCATCCAGGGCCCAAGCTTTGTTTACCCCTACATGCAATCCCAATAGGAGTTGGCCAACCTATGACAGACCGGCTAGAGGCCACAACCCTCTGCACAAACGACCCTTTCAACGGGGAGGGAGCCATCCTTAAATGTGCCAGCGCTAATTCCAGTCTGGAGCTTCCCATTGGCAGCAGGCTTGCCCTCTTTGCCAACCATTTGGACTCTTTTACGACCGATGCTTGGATCAGAGAGACTGTATGATTTGGCCTATCGATTGAATTCTCTTATGCTCTCCCATGGTTTTTCATCCACTGCTCTCCCATGGTTTTTCATCCATGTTCCTGCTGCTAGAGAGAAAAGGGTCCTCGTCATTTCAGCTATTGCTCACTTTCTCAATATCTCTGCCATCGAGGAGGTGCCAGAGGACCAAGCAGGGCTGGAGTTTTATTCTTTACTATTTCTTGTACCCAAATCCTAAGGGGGCTGGAAACCTATTCTGTATCTCAAACAACTGAACCGGTATGTCATCTATTGCTGGTTCAAGATGCAGTCTCTTAAACTGATTCTGTCTGGCATCAGAAAGGGCAGCTTCCTCACATCAGTTGATTTAACAGAGGCGTACCTGCATATTCCTATTGCCCCAGCTCATAGACATTACCTTAGGTTCCATTATGCAGGTAATCACTACCAATACAGGGCCTTGTCCTTTGGTCTCTCATTTGCCCCTCACACTTTTTCCAAGGTGCTGGCTGCTATAGCTTCCCTTCGGATCCAGCTGGTCCAGGTCCACTGTTATCTTGACAATATTTTGATTTTGGCCAGATCTCAAGAACAGACCTACAGGGATCTCCAGACCACCATGGAGGCCCTCTCCTTGTGTGGGTTATCTATTAATCAGGAGAAAAGTCATATCTCTCCCTCGACCCACATCCTACACCTTGGGGTGGTGATAGACTCCATGGCGGGCAGGGTGTACCTCTCCCCAGAGAGACAGCTTAATATTAAGGACCTGGTTTCCCTAGTCCACTCTCAGCCCCGGGTTTCTCTGGCTCACATCTCTAAACTCCTGGGTATGATGATTTCAGCTATTTCCATAAAACCATGGGCCTGCATTCATTCTAGGAACCTTCAATGATTTCTCTTGCCATTCCAGAAGGTGGGCAGATCCAATTCAAACTCCAAAGTTCAGCTTCCCCCATTGGTTCAGCAGTCCTTGAAGTGGTGAATTTCTCCTGCCCTCTCCAAAGTGTGCATCTTCCAAGAGCCGCATTATCTGGTGGTCACCACAGATGCCAGCCTCTTCGGCTGGGGAGCACATTTGGACTCTCTGATTGCCCAGGGTCAGTGGTCACTGCCAGATTCTCTTCACGTCATCAACTGACTGGAACTGAGGGCTGTCTCCTTGACACTATGTCATTTCCACCAGTCAGTGGTGGGGCGTCACATTCTTGTCCTCATGGACAATGTGGCCACCAAGGCCCATATAAACAAGCAAGGGGGGGAAAAAGTCCAAACTCTGATGAAGGAGGGTCTGCAGCTGCGTCTCTGGATGGAATGCCACCTAGCTTCTCTCTCAGCAGACCACATCTCAGGTGTGGGCAATGTCGAGGCAGACAGCCTCAGTCATCAAACAATTGATCAGTCAGAGTGGCAACTGGACCCGACTCTGTTTCAGGCTGTAGTGGATCATTACAGCCTTCTGGAAGTCGATTTGTTTGTGACCACCAAGAACGCACAGCTCCCACAGTTCTTCAGCAGGTATCCATCCCTTGGGGCAGAGAGGATAGATGTTATTTGCAGCCCTTGGCCACAAGGCCTACTTTATGATTTTCCCCTCTTTCACTACTTCCCAGAGTCATCAGGAAAATCCTGGATGAAAGGGTGGAGGACATTCTTCTGGTGTCCCACTGGCCCTGGAGGTCCTGGTTCGCCGACCTCAAGGCACTATCAGTGGATGATTCCGTATGGAGACCCTGTGCTCATCCAGGGGCAGTTGGTCCATCCCAATTATCAGTGGCTACCACTGACTGCCTGGTGCTTGAATGGCTCTCTCTAGCCAAGGACAAGATCTCCTCGGAAGCCATCAACATTTATGCTGGCATCGCACCTACCCTCGACTGCGAGAATTTTTTGGCTACTTGGCGCATATTCTGCTCCTTGGCTTCCATTTCTCCCCTGGATGCCTCAATAACACCCATATTGTACTTTTTGAAGGATGGTCTCCATAAAGGGTTGACGCCCAATACCTTACACTGTCAAGTGGCTGCCCTGTCGTCCATTCTCGCTATTGGATCTCCTGCATCATCTTTATCTCGTCACCTTCATATCTACAGGTTCCTCAGGAGTGCTACTTACATTGCTCCGCCCGTGATCCACAGGTATTTCACCTGGAAACTTCCCTTGCTACTCAAGTCTCTTACTAAAGCTCTGTATGAACCCCTGATCTCAACTAGCCTTCGTCTGTTATCATATAAAGTGGCCTTCCTTGTGGCTATCACTTTATCCCGAAGAATTTCCAGGCTCACAGCTCTCTTAGTGCGGGAGGATCTCTGTGTTTTCCACATCAATACAGTTGTCCTTCGCCTCAATCCTGCCTTTATCCCCAAAGTGAATACTTCCTACCACAGAGCTCAAGAGCTGGTGTTGCCCAACTTTTGTCCATGTCCTTCCCATCCTCATGAACGTGAGTGGCACAAATTGGTCATTAAACGGGCTCTCCGGATCAACCTTAGACATACTGAGCCTCTGTGTCACACCAAATCTTTGTTCATGTCCTTCTTACCTGGGTTGCTGGGCTCGAAGGTTTCCTCTGACATGATTGGTCATTGGCTTCAGCACATCATCACTAAGGCCTACAAGCTCTGCTCTTTGACTCCTCCTTATTGCATTACAGCACATTCCACATGCAGTGCCTCTCTACAGCTGCCTGGGCTGCTCAGGCCTCTCTCTCTGAAATTTTCCGGGCAGCCAAGTGGACATCCCCTTCTCCGTTTGTCAAGCATTACCGGCTGATTAAGTTTGCTTCTGTGGCCTCCACCTTTGGGCACAGGGTGTTACAAGGGGTGTCTTTGAAGGGTGTCACTTTGGACAAGACAGGTGCCCACCCATAGTTCTAGATGTCGGTTTGGTATGTCCCATCCTGGATGCTGTCTCCACTAGGAATGAGAAGGGGTGTTGGTTCCTACCTGACACGCGCCTTCTCTTCTGTGGAGACAGCATCCAGTCCCTCCCTGAAGTATTTGTTCTGGTCCTTGCTTCCTTGTTTTATGTCATATTTTCTTTGAAGCTCCACACATTGGTTCAAAACATCTTTGTCTTCACCAAAAGCTGGAATAGTATAGCAATAGAGGTGGGATATAAACTTCGATTGACCCAGTCCAACGTCTGATCTAACTGAACAACCCATCCTGGATGCTGTCTCACAGAAGGTGCATGTAAGGTAGGAACCAATGCCCCTTTCATAGACTACCTTTTTATTACAAGGGATACTTTCAGAAATTTCTTCTTAGTAATACATATATTAAAGCCACTTTGAAGTGTCTGTTCCACCTCTGAAGTAATTTTAAGGCCAAAACTCTGAAATTATACTATCAATTAAAAATTGTTCTCAACAAAGCTTTAGTTTCTCCATTGTAGAACAGATATACAATGCATTCTATACTTTTTCAGATTGTAATTTGAAACTTCCTAGTAAACTTAGTTCAGCATGAAGAATCTCTTTTGATTGCACAGATATGTCTCACCTGGCCCTGTTATCTCAAGCCTTGGCAGTTTTTAAATGACAATTTTGTCAAATGGCTACCTATTTGTAGCATTTAGTATGTATGAAATAGTATACATAGAGTGTTTGTCATGAATGTGCAGGCTGCAAACCTCCACCCCTCATATACTGGCAGCCTGATAGCATCTGATTGCCAGTCAACTTATAAGAGGAGAAGTTGTCCTTTGTCATATAGGAATGTGTTGTCTTTAGCACACAGGTTTGGTCATGCCTTAACTGCTCCCTTTCCTGAATAGAAAAAAAGGTTGATTAAAAAAAATACTAGTGGCAAAACTCTGGGGAAATGGAAGAAGAAACTGCTGTATCTGAGCTGGGAAAATTAACATGATATAGTAGGCCTGTGAGCCGGATGTATCACATGCAGTCTATGCCCACCCCGGCTCAGCAAAGGCAAAAAACATTACGGTATGTAACAATATGTCATGTGACGTGATCAAGTTTGACACCCATGTGGTAGAGCATCTCCAATAGCCCTTACATATAGTTAAAATTTCCTGCCAACCTAGCAATTTGAAAGCGCGTAAAAAAATGCAAGTAGAAAAATAGGGGCCACCTTTGGTGGGAAGGTAATGGCATTCCGTGCGCGTTTGGCGTTTAGTCATGCCAGTCACATGACCACAGAGACATCTTCGGACAGGCTCTTCGGCTTTGAAACCAAGATGAGCACCATCCTTTAGAATCGGGAATGACTAGCACATATATGCGAGGAGAACCTTTACCTTTTATAGTTAAAATTACCTCAAGAGGTTGGGGAGGTGCAAGGAAAAGAAGTATAGGACTTTATTCCTTTTCTTTATTGTTTTCAATATAGTATTGAGATTTTTTTAAAAAGCTGTCTTCTATGATGAGATTGTATTCTCATTCCTCCTTTTCCTGAAATCCCTTTACATCTCCAAATCTTTGAAAAGTTAGGAAACCCTCTGGAATAATTGTGCTTAAGTTCAGAGAGAGGAAGCAATGAAAGAAAAACTGCTTATGTAACAATAGATGAAACTCTTGGGAAACAATGCAACTGTGATTTCAATTAAAGCAGATGTGCTTTTAACCATCTAGGCAGACCTTGAGAGCAGGTGGTGCATTTTTCTCTAGAGAAAGTCATTTTTATCGTCACTGTTTTTCACACAGGTAGTTTCATGTAAGTTACGATAAGGCTGTTCACCAGCTTAAATGAGTAGGGTAAAGTGCTGTGAGACTACATTTTTATATAGGTAGAAATACATCACAGCTGTGAATGAAGTTTGCATGAAAGAAATGTTAATTGCAATAGCTGAGATAATTCAGATGTTGAAATTTACATATCATCACATGTGAGCTGTAATGCTTTGGTGACTGAATGGAAAAATGTTCCTTTTGAGGGAAAAGGTGTAATTTTATTCTTGTTTTTAAAAAATACTATTTATCTGAAAGATAAAGTTTTCTCCAAATAATTTATTTTTAAATGAGTTTCTCTGAAATTTACTGAAAATATAAAGTAATCATAGCAAATGAATTTCTTCTAATTTTCTGAGGAGATGGGTTGTCTTGATTCCACTTTCAAAATCTGTTGCATTTAAGAGAACTAAAAATATTAGTTTTGTGTTGAAATCTGAATATAGTTTGAGAATCTGTTTTTGAGGATTTTAGTAATGCATTTCAAACCCAAATTCATCCAGGAGCATACTATTTTTCACTGTTTATTCAGCTTAATTGACAATCAACACCACAGTAATGTGTTATAAATAGGCCATAAGTATTTTGACCGCAAAATATTTTCATGGGGAATACTATAGAATCCCTTCTCAGCTGCACCACTCACTAACAGATGCCAGACCAACATATAAATGCAAGCCAAGCTTCAATATCTTTTCTTAGAAACGACTCAAAATATGAATTCCTAGGCCTTATGAAATGCCAGTGGATGAAAATGTAAAGAAAATACAATCTAGAATTTATAAATTCTAGAGAGCTATAAATAGTTCTCAATACAGTGATGGGTTGCTACCAGTTCACCCTGGATCAGACAAACTGGTAGCGGCAGCAGCAGGAGGCTACACTCACCAACCCTGTTATCTCTACACATGTGCAGAAGCGTCGCCCACGAACAAACAAGGAGGTATTTGAATCCCACTACTGTCTCTAGAATAACCTTGTACAATATTTTGTACATAAAAATTCTGAGTTTGGAATGCTTTCAATGTTCATTGGTATTCGGATTTATGAGACTAAGCTTTATTGTACTTGTAGAATTTTAATTTTATGTAAACTAGTTTATTACAGAAAAAAATATGGATATGAGAATTAGAACACAGTTGATGTCATAAATGCTGACGTAAGGGTATGTGTGTGTGTTTGCCAGTTTTAAATCTGTCTTTCTGCCTTATATACTGAAATATAGACATGCTCTATACCTTGGAAACAAGCAGAGCATCCATGATTTGGGTGAACTAGTAAGTTGAATACAGTAATTAGTTCGCTGAGACTGAAATAAGCTGATTGACTAAAAACTGTGGATGCAAAAAATCCCATTAAAAATACTGAATTTCTTTGAGGACTTCTGATTCAGTGCATCAGCTGGATGTTAACTACTGCAGCATTTCCAAGACTGCGAAGTATATCCTGAACTATTGATCAGAGATGAAAATGCTGGCATCCTGAATGACAAGTATCTGATTTAGTTATGCCCACTGGGTAAGCTAGAATAAATTTCTTTTAACATAATTTCAATTATCTAACAAAACAGAAGAAATGAAGTAGCTATCTAATCTTTTCTTCACAGTTAACTCAATTAGAAATGTAGTTTTGAATAGGTTTTAAGAAAATGAAAATGGTAAATTAAGCAAATGAATAACTTATTTCACTACAGATAAGGCATTGTTCTTCAGACAGTTGAATAAAGGAAGAAGAACATGACTTGGAAACAATCAATAGTTCTTTGTTAACAAATTACTTCTTAAAACTTAATATTATCCCATTGGTAATTCATACACTTAAAGAGAAAGTCAAACAAGGGTTTTATCTGGAGGAGATCTTGCTTTTCCAGGTGAATAGTTTTATTGCATTAGGCAAAAGAGTATTTTTTTCTGTGGCTCAGTAAATTGCGGAGTCACTTCTGGTCTGGAAAGATCATTCATAATTTTAGAGTTTGTTTTTAAGTTGTAGCTGAACTTGTAGTCCAGCATTTGAACGACTATATTTTCCAACATTTGTAGAATTATCAAAACAAATTGTTTTCTTTTTGTATATTTTGAATGCACTGAAAAAAAATCATCTACAAAATGAACTCATTATTGATTAGTAACAAGTATTAATATATAAATGAAAACAGATAATCCTTTGATTCAGTTAAGTTTTGTTTCATATAGTTAAAACATGAAAACAATGTGCCAGAGAGGAAGCCACATTTTATTTATGATATATTTTAATATTATATTCTGTTGTTCAATCATGAAATTGAAATTACTGGCATGTTGTCAGCCCTTCAAGATTTCCATTTCAAATTTTTAATTTGTTGTTCTAGACATTAAAATAGAAAAATAGCAGAATAGCATGCCACAAATTAAATTGCCCTCAGGTTTTTGGCTGTTATTTTGCTTTTGTTTTTTTTAGTTTTAGATACTGTTTGTTAAATGAAGGAAAAAAGTAGTTTTGCCAGAATAATTTAATTCCAGTGTCAGCCAATCACTGACAATTAGTTAAGCAACACAAATAATGTCCTACTTTTATAGTCTGCCCTGCTTGCCAAAATGACAAGTAGGACATTTGAAAGAAAAATATTAAACCGTTTATGAATATTTGGCAATTCCTCTGAGTTTTGTCTCTTAAATTCTAGTGGAGGTGCATGTAATATGCCTTCAGCCTTATTTTCAATCCTCCCGGAACATTGAAATTGATTCTCCACATTTATAAACATGACTTGCCATCAAAGCAATTTTGTTGTCAAAATTAATTGAATGTATAGTAAGTTATAATGAACAACTGGCATAGAGAGGTAAAATTGGATCGAACCCTTTAATTCCTAGTTAAGAATTGGATTTTATGAGAGGAGTTCTATGAAGTTGATGTTGACTCGTTCCAGTTCTTGGATCTAGGAGAATATATTAGGCTTTCAAAATTGAAAACTGTAGACAGCTTGAATGAACATGTTTCCTGATATAGTTAGCAGTCAGCTGTAATCCCACTGTGTTGGCTAAGACTATGTACTAAATTTGCCATTTTTCTCCCTATGATTTCTCTTCTTCCTATAAACATTGAGTGGGAGAGGAAGACATATAAGGAAAATGGATGAGTATGAAAATTTTACTTAGTTTTTCTCACTACATTTAAGTTCACAAGTGAGGAAGCTGACGAAGGTTGCATTAGAATAGAAGAGAGGAGAAGAGAAGAGAAGAGAGGAGAGGAGAGGCGAAGAGAGGAGAAGAGAAGAGAAGAGAATAACAGAGTTGGAAGGGATCTTGGAAGTCTTCTAGTCCAACCCCCTGCCCAGGCAGGAAAACCTACACCACTTCAGACAAATGGTTATCCAACATCATCTTAAAAACTTCCAGTGTTGGAGCATTGACAACTTCTGGAGGTAAGTTGTTCCACTGATTAATTGTTCTAAGTCAGGAAATTCTTCTTAGTTCTAAGTTGTTTCTCTCCTTGATTAGTTTCCACCCATTGCTTCTTTGGGTCTTTTGTTTGTTGGGTCTTCTTTATCATAAGTATTTTAAAGATCCAGGAAATACAATGTCAAAATTTGATTATTAAAGCTGCCGGAGATTAAAGCTGCCAGTAAATATATGTTACCAATTGTCACAATACCTTTGATAATACCTAAATAAAAGGTTTAGTTAGGACATTGCTCTGCCAGACTTTTCTGCAGCAGTTGATACATAGAACATAGTTTCAGATTTTTTAAATGACCGTCTTTCTTATTTGAAATAAATGTTTACCAAAAAAAACACAAAATGGAAATTCACAAGTATTTCAACTGCTTCATGAGTCCTCTCAACTTTCAAATCTCAATTGTCATAGCTATTAACATATCAGTCAGTGGTATAATTGTCAATGCCCCCCTTCTACTCCTTCAAACACCATTGTTAGGCAATTTTATTTATAGCATCTATTCCCATCTAAGCAGCCTCCAGAAGGTTCAGATTAGTCCCCAACATTCTGAATCCCTGATTGAGGAAGACCAGTCTATTTTATCTTAGTGATGTTTAACAATGGATCATGTTAATAAGCACACTCTTCAAAACTGTTTTAAGTGAAAATATTGATGATGCAATTGCAGGGAACTACTGGATACATTTTTAAAGTCCTGGTCCATCTCTTGATTGGTACTGACAGAGCTTTCCCATACTGCTTAACTCCAAAAAGCAAAATATATGGTTGTATACCAAACAGCTAACCTTTGAATCAGATTTTTAACACATGAACAGTGCATTCATACAGTATGTGGAAGTAGATTGCAGTGTGAACCAATCTCTTATTTTTACTCCAACCCATCAACATGAAGGAAATATTGGAAAAGGGCAGAAAGGAAAAAAAGACTTTGGAAGTTTATTCTTTGATAAATTTAAACTGAAAATTATGACTTTGCTACTAACATTTTCCTAGATGTACAAAAATCTATTCACAGACAAGTCTGTGTATACTCTAAGACATTAAATTAGAGCTACATGAGAGTGACAGAAGATGAAGTTTCTATTCAAAGAGCAAAGTCCAATAATCATTTTGGTAAAGCAATAGCCTGTTCTGGTTAATGAGTTCAAAGATAGAGTCTTCCTCTAGAAAATTACAATACAGATAACGCATACAATTACAATACAAGAGGGGCTATTTGTTAGTAACTAGCATCTAAAACAGAATTTTTATAGTAAAAACACATAGAAATTAAAATCAGTTGCATTTTTTAAAACTGGAAAAATGGAGTCAACTCTTAAGCATAAAAGTGGTAATTCATATTTTTTTTAAAAAACAATTTGTTTTGGTAAATGAAGCCAGTTCCTTTAGAACCCAAAGGGCAGAAGTAAGAAGAACTCAAGCACATCATGCCGAGAGGTAGAGAGGTGTCCATATATAATCACAATCTTCCATTGGTTTTCTTTTTTCTTTTTATTTTATCTGAGGTAATTAGCTGTGTGTGTGTCAAGTTGTAGAATCAAAAGTATTGGCAAAAAAAGAGCAACATTGACAAGATACACTAATGACCTCTTTCCTCTCCTCAACAGGTCCTAAAACATTTAATTAGATGCATCTGAATTAATGCTTCCTGGATCTCCAGTAGGTGAAGTGATTGATGAAGGGGTAGTAGCGTCCTGCCAGCTGCCATTAGCCTGAAGAGGGAATAAAGGCATTTTGTTGTTAAGTCCACAAGATGCTACTACTTGCCTCTTAAATAACTCTGATTATGATTTCCCAAATCACAATAGGAGAGTATTATGCCATGTGCAAGACACAGACTTTGTTCCATTACAATTAATCTCATAGTAAACATCTTCACACATAATTCACTTTCTGGGGCACAGAAGGTAGTGAGTGAATGCGGCTTCTGCTGCATTTGTTTCATGGCTTCTCTTTCTCTGTCCAGCTAATTTGTCTAAACAGTTAAAGCTGTACTACCTGTTGATTCTCAAACAATTCAAAGAATTCAGAGTACAGAATGGAAGAATACACTCCCACATATCTTCCTGTTCCCAAATGCAGACTTGGGGCGATAGGAACCAATCCAAGGCCAGTGTGTGGATTTCACTGGAGGCTAGTTGCTGTGCATGCTTTTGCTTTCTCTCTCTCTCATTGTCTCCTGCAGTCTCTACTTTCAACTGGGAGCACTCTCCTCCAATAGGAGGAGATTGAAAGATGATTCCTTCTAATTCACTGGGCCAATGTGGACAAATAGGTGAGCCAGCTTCTCTTTCTGATCATCCCTAACCATTCACGGTTCTTCGCAGTACCATGAATGATACAGAAAACGGTTTTCTTACAGTTTAAACATGAGGGATTTTTTTTTTTAAAAAAATCCCTGAATAATAAAAACCGGCAACAGGATGCCTATTTCCCCTACTCTTTGAAGCAGCAGTCTTATGGCAAGGTGCTAGCAACACCAATTAACGCCGCAGTAGAGTTCTATTATCATTGCATCTGCAGAGGTAGTTACATTAACCAACATTGCCATGTCAGACTTCCACAGCTCAAGACATTCAGTTTCAAAATCAGAAGCTCCTTACATCAATGCGCTGTGTCGAATATAAGGGGTTTCCCACAATGCTGTCATATCTTCCTGCCTGGTGTATGACATGGTGTAAGGAATCCATCTGTAACAGTATGACCAATTTGTCAAGCAAACAAAAAAGTGCCAAAAGAATTATGTAAATGCTACATTTACTGCCCCAAACCCCATTATCTTCCATTCTGTGACCTTTTAGGGTTTTAGTGTCTAGCTGGGCTGCACATTTATTCTCAACTTGTAACTACTTATATTTCTTTTAGCATGTTATCAAAAGGAGATTGCTGTTAGCACAATAAGATTTTTTCAAAATAAAATTTATCTGGGTTTTTCTGGGCCCACAAATTTGGGGAAAATTAAAAATTAAAAAGAAAAAACACCAAAATCCCATTCTCTTCCCCTGGAATGCATAGCAACATTTATTCTGTGTGACTGAACATGTATATTACCTTTCCCTCTGAAATCCAGGAGAAAATATTAACGACATTACAGTAATGGACATTTGGGCCACATTCAGGTAATCCTTGACTTATGACCAGTCACTGAAGATACAATGGCATTGAAAAAAAAACTTATGACTAGATTTTATGCCCATCGCAGCATCCCTGCACTCACGTGGTCAGAATTTAGATGCTGGTCCTAATTGGTCCTAATTGGGGTCATAAGTCAAAAAACACTAACCCTGGTAAAGGTTCCGGTCAGGCAAAGAATCAACCTTATTTAGCCCAAAATTCAAATGGCAGGCCAGTTGTAGTCCAGTACAGAAAAATTCAAATCCTTCCTTGTCCAAAGAAGCATTTGAAGATTTAGATCAGGTCAAGAGGCACAAGAGACATTTAATTATGGGATAACCTGATAACCTATCTTCTAGCTACTAGATTCAGGAAGTCCTTGACTTATAACCACAATTGGGACCAGAAATACAGTCATATGTTGATACAGTCATAAGTTGAGGCTCCCACATGACCAGAAGTTTTTTTCTGATACTTTTCCCTATTGTCATTAACCAAATGTTAAGCAAATAAATTCATTCAAATGACTTTTTTTGCAGGAAACTAGCAAAAAAGTCACAAATTGCAGTTTTGTTATCCCAAAATGTTACCAGTTGTAAACCTATGACCGGTTGCCAAGTGTCCTACATGCCCATTATATGACTGGGGGAAGAGGACCATTTACAATGGTCCAGGGGTACTCTACTGGCTGTCAAGGATTCATTCTGTGATTGTTATAAATGGGAACAATTGTTAAGTTACTCATAATTATTCAAGGACTACCTTTAGATATTTTACTGTAATGCCTTCAGGGAATCTTAAAATCTGTATACCTTACAATGGGCTCTTGGATTGAAGTATTTATGGGGATTAAAATATTTATGGCTGCAGAAGATCATTAACTTAACATAGTTCTACCTACCTGAGACTGCACATTGGCTCCCACTGGTGAATTCTGGTAAGAACTGAGTGACTGCAGGTTTATAAAGGAATCTCCAGAATTTGTCATTTTAAATGACCCAGAGGAACCTGAAGAGGAAAAAATAAAGTTACCTAAAGTTATGTGTGCAACCATACATTTTCATGCAATTTGTCATATATTTTTATTTATTTATTTATTATTAAATTTCTATATTGCCCCTCTCCTTGCGGACTAGGGGCGGTGTACAGCCAATGATCCTAAACAACATAGATATACAGATACAAGAACTATTAAAATAAAATTAAACCAAATTTTATGGCTCCCTAATTTTTTTTTAAAAAAAAATTAAAATCAATTTCCCATAAAACTCCCCGTTTAAAACTACCCCAGGCCGGCAAGTCGAAAGAAGTATGTCCTCAGCTCCCGGCGAAATGTTGGTAAATCCGGGAGCCTTCACAACGCAGGTGGAAGTTCATGCCAGAGGGACGGGCCACCACAGAGAAGGCTCTTTTCCTGGGGGTCACCAATCGACACATAACGGTCGATGAGACCCTCATCAAGCCCTCTCTGTGAGCATGTACCGGTCGTGAGGAGGTATTCGGCAGCATGCGGTCTTGCAAGTACCATGGTCCAATGTTATGGGTCGTTTTAAAAATCATAATGATGACCTTAAAGCGAACCCGGTACACCACTGGCAGCCAATGCAGCTCGTGCAGGAGCAGGGTCACCCGAGCAAATCGAGGTGACCCCATAACTACCCGCGCCACTGCATTCTGCACCAGTTGGAGCCTCCGGGTGCTCCTTTCCGGCAGCCCCATATAGAGCGCATTGCAATAGTCCAGGCGGGAAGTGACCATAAATGATAGCCCAAGCAGCTCTTGTGCTTGAAATCTGATTCCACAATCTATCACTTTCTGTCATGTAGAGTACTCCATTTCTAGGGCTTAGTGAATAGGTCTTGACCAAATATAGTTCTGGTTATTTTATGAATCCAATTCAAATTCTTCTCACTTTCCATTCTGCCATCTCAGTGCAATGAAATAATCAGGTAGAAATGATCAACCAAGTGAAATGGTCAATAAGTGAACATAGGATTGAAAGAGATACTGAAAAGGTTACTGGTTGCTGCTCTTATTCAGATAAAGTTCCTGTGCAGCTACACTAACATTACTCTCACTCTGGTGTACCTTATTGCCAGGTGTATAAAATTTAGTCATAAATGTGCACACTGGTCAGCAAAGATAGTTTATTACCATCATATTTGTAAATGTTTGCTAGGTGAGGTCGTTGCTAAGTGAGGAGTGGATAAAATTACAAACTATCCCCAGAAACTCTGAGGTTTCTTTAAAGGCCACCACAAGTTCCTTATATATAAAGTGGTACAGAATAAGACCAGAGGTTCCCAATGTTTTCTCCATTCAGAGCTCTCCTGCAGTGTAGCAAACTCATTAACTCTTCCAGTTGTTAAGTAATACAATATTCCAGGATGCCTTGTTAGTCTGACGCAGCACCTCATTCAGGAAATATGAAATTATTACCTCAGATATACCATTGCAATCTATAGCTTTATAAGAGGGATATGATTTTTAAGTGAGATTTTCTGCTTTTAAGAATGACTATGAGGTTCAATAAGTTAAACACAGTTTAAAATATGCATCTTTTTTTAAAAAATAACAAATATTGTAACAAATTAGTAATTATGTTACTAATTCAACAGCAGGTACCCAAGTAGTAACATATTACTATTGATAATCAATAGGATATTTCTAATAACATATAACAGATGAGAGGGCTGGGTGCATATTTCTGAGATCTGACTGGGCTCAAGGGAGGGAGGGTGTCTCTCTCAGAGCTTTGCCAACCAGGTTTCAGTGTGTGTTTCAGATGTGGAGACATCAGCTGATCTCAGGGCAGGAGTGGGGCTGTGGCAATTGTCATCCAGGTTATGTTAAGTTATTTTTTATAAGAGTAAAATATAATATAAAGAAAAAGCAAATAGAGAGGAGTAAAAGGTACAAGAAAAAAGGGAAAAGATTAATATAATAAAGAGAAAAGATATACAGAAGTGCTTTCATCATAACAACTATTAAACAAATTTAGTAACTCTTCATCCTCTCTAAAGTTACAAACATTTATCTCTTTATTGTATATTTCATTTATCTATAAACAAATCTGTAAACCATCCTCTTTTCAGTCCAGCAGAAAGTCCATAAATGGTAACCAGATGTAACAAAATAAATAATCTACATGTCATGCCCTCTGTTGGTGCCCAGCCAAGCACAGACGGAGTTGACTCAGATTCAGAGAATGGCATGTGCTCTGATATTCCCCAGCCTTCCCCTGCTGCTGTCTCAGATACTATGGGGTTAAC
>JANHFP010001270.1:123359-137917 GCA_032468135.1 Calamaria suluensis
GAACAAATTTGTGCATGCCCGGTCCTGATTGGTTCAGCGAGCAGAACCCATTCTAGATGATTGACAGCGCAGCCTTCTAAGAAAAGGGGTGTTCAGGTAAGACAACACCCAATTTAGAGGTGCATAGTGTGGAAGTCTGTATTCAAATTATTGTTGCTAATTAATTAATCTCTTATTTATTTCCATGTTTACTTTATCTTTCCTTTTTAAATAGACTACTTTTTTCCTTCTTATTCCAGGTCTGCTAAACTTGAATCTCATTATTCCATTATATGCTTCTCTGTACTAACCATCACTTGCATATGTTGCAGTCATCTGTTTTTTTTATTCCATGCTTTCCTGTCTCATTTTATCTCTCTTTAACCACTTCCTTTGCACTTTGAATCATCTTAATATTTTCTGCATTCATATCTTGTTTCTTTTGAAACCACATTATATAAGTAGAAAAGATTCACACATTGAATTTTTGTACAATGAAAAGAGTATCTACATTGCTTCCCAAACACGCAGATTTCTTTATATTCTCTACTTTCCCTTCTGTGAAACATCCCTCCCATCTCTCGCTCCTTTTTATCTTTTCATTAATAAAGTAAAGATGCGTATATACTATAGATCCAGCTTGGAAGATGTGTAAAGGATCTAAGCCATTTAGACATCAAATGAATAGCTAATAATGCAGTACAGCTGCTGAAAAAGCTATATGCAGTCATGGTGCCAATTTGATATACTTGCACTTTATGTGAAGTTTGGTGGAGACTTTGAACTTTGGGGAAGGGAGGTCTTATGAAAGAATAAATACAGAGAAGTTTTTTGAATGGTTTCACATTTACGACCTTTAATGACATCAATATAGAGATTAGAATTGCTTGATCTTATAGATCTGCCAACTTTTAGGGCTGCTGTAAATATGCTTTGTATTTGGGATCCCATTCTTCCATTGCATTCAGTTTAAGACTTTATGCCTTCAGCACTTTTTCAACCAGAAAAGTGCAAAAATTGAATATCTGATTGCTGCATACCAGAAAATTATATCTGCTAGCCTGTGAGCTACAAATTTGTAAGTTAAAAATGCATAATTAAAAGAGACCATATCCAACCAATTAAAACCTAACTCAGGTTACTAACTTGTCTTACCTATCAAAGGTTTGCCAGATCCCCCCCTTTATAATGAAGAGAAACTAAGAAAAAGCTGGCATGACTTATCCAGAAATTCCAAAATCTGGAAACAGTCCAAGGCACATGTTCTTGTATTTATGTTAAATGTATGTCCCAAGTTGGTGGCAATCATAAAGTATTCAAATCACCTGACCTGATAGGGAATTTTAGGCCATAACAACTAGCACTAATTATTTACTAAAATTGTTTCAACAATTCTTTCTATCTCCATATGGGATTTAACCTTTCGTACATCTAACCTAAATACGTTTAATGTACTTGACTTTTCTAAATCTAATAGTATTAAGATACACAAACAGGCTGAATCACTTTTAAATATGATTGGCAAACTTCGGATTGTTCACATTATCACTGCATGTTTTGAGGACTGCTACACAAGCTAGATGATGGTGATGTGGCACTGGGCACTGTTAATGATGACTGTAGCACTCTAATATTTGGCAACATTGCCAAATCTAAAAATATGAAGGCATTTCTTTCAAGAGTTTGAACAAGAAGACAAAAGTAAGATTCGGTAGCTTCATAAAGTTTTAACAAGTGTTTTTAAAAACAGTGAAAGCACTTACTTGAAGTACCCTAACAAGGGATTCTTGATAATAGATTAAAAACAGTTGTTTTAATCAAACTTGAAGGCTTTTTTATCACTGTCTTCTGTTATAATGAAATCAAGTTGCTGAATATCTCTCATTGTGATTTATTTTGTTTATTTTTTCCTCCTTTTAAGTGGAAAAAAAGAGTGAAGGCCATTTTGGGCATTAAGCTAGTTAAACACATTCTATAAACTGCCTAGAGTCACCTGTGGTGAGATGAGCAGCACAAAAGTAATAAATGGATTAAAATGATTAAAGAAAGAATATGTACCATTTAAAATAATCAATTAACAGCTTACTATCATCTAGTTATTCCCAGACATTTGTACATACACAAGTTAAAAGCTATTGTAAATAACTATTTGATGTTGGAAAGCAGTTCAGTGAATTCTCTACTGAGCCTCTTTATTTGTTTATAAAGCTTTCATAAAGAGTAAATAAATTATCACCGGCACACATCAAAGAATGAGGGCTCTTTTTCAGATATATTCAGATAACACAAACTTTTAAACTTTGTTTTTGTTTTTAAAAAGATGCTAGATAGGTCCTTTGTAATGACCTTCTGTTGTGATGACTGAGGAAGGAAAAACACTAAAAAAAGGCATTGTTTTTTCTAATTATTCTGTCCATACAACTGTGAAGATATCTGAAATTAGATTGCAATAATAGATTGTGAATCTGTGAGAAGAAATAAGTCATGAAACTAAATCAGGCTATTACATTTTAACAAAAATAAAGAAGTATGGCTGACAGGTCAGTAGCTTCAACAATTTATGAGTAAAGAACATCTGAAACTATTTTCCAGTTCATTAACTGAGACAGGGAATGTTACGGTCTGTTGTGCCCAAGTAGCTGACACTGGGGCTTGGTGAGAATGGATCATGCTCTTATTGCTGCAGGTAGTCAACTGAATCTGGGACCCGCTGAGTCTTAAACTTCAAACTTTAGTGACACAAAGTTGTGTCTTGAGTCTTAAATAGACGTCACTCGAAAGAGTTATGACTAACCCCAACCCAATACAAAATGAATAGCAACATTATGTTCTTCCAAGTGTAGGATTTACTGTGTTAACAGCAAAATAAACAATAAAACTGTTTACATTATACTGTGTTTCCTTGAAAATAAGACCGTCTTATATTTTTTTGAACCATGAAATAAGTGCTTGGCCTTATTGCCCTGCTCTCAAAAGCCTGATTGAGCTTATTATCAGGGGATGCCTTATTTTGCAGGAAAAGGTATAATATGTGGGAAGTTTCACAGCACAACATGTGTTTCTAAGATATTTGCCTTTTTCTCATAATATCAACATGGCAGAATCTAGACTCCCTCCAAAAGCTGTTAAAAATCTTAGCTGACTTAATAGCAATATAGATTAATTATACACCTACATGAGCATTTTTTTAAAAAAACACATAAATTTTTATTGGTTTCATAATAAAAGGTAGAGTTAGTGGGAATTTGCAAATTTTTGTACAGCGATGAAGGATCAAGGTTGCATTTTCTTTCTATATACAACATATTTATACATTTTATATTATATCAAATCTTTTTTGTTTCTTCAATGAGTCAGCAGAAAAAAGAAAAAATAAACTTGTCAAACATTACATTCACATATATGCAGTTCCAAACTCTTTTTAATTATTTATCTCACATTACATAGATATTTATATATTTTTCACTTTTTATCTTGAAAAAAAGCATTTTTGATACCCTTTTTCATTACAAATGAAATGTCATGAGCTAAATTTCCCATTAATATTTTTGTTCTGCTGATTTCAATATGATCTGAGTTATAACCATAATGTTGAAATTGTTTGGACACTTGATAATTAATAAGACCCACACAATAATAATGAAAAATGCAGAAGAAAAGACTAGGACACCTGCTCATATTTTAAATTCTGAATAAAGCCACAATCTCTATATAAGCAATTTAGCCACTGTTCTGTTTCTTTTGTAATATTAAAAAAAGGAAAAGAATAGAAATAGGTCTGGAAGATATTCAATCTACTCTTCATTGCTTTGTTCCTCAGGCGAAGGACCCCAAATTTTTATATAACTCTACAATTCTATATGACTAACACATTTCTTTTCAAGTCTTTTTATCTAGAAGTATAGAATAGAAGGCAAAGGATTGACAATGTATTTTTCATGAAATCTCAGGAAGATATTTTAATTTGGTTCAGTTTTATTTCCATATTGGCCAGAGGCTATTGGAAAAGTACAGAAGTACAATGGAAAAACATGAACAGTGATGGATTCTGTAGCTTGCAGATTTGTAAACTGAGCAAAAGATAGCTATAAAATTATTTGTAATGTTAATAGGGGCATAGAATGCAATCTGAGAACCTTCCTTAAATGGTCTTTCTGACATCACTGCCTAGAATAATTTAGTTCTAAATAAAAGTTGATGTGATATATGTTTATTATCTTTGCAGGTGTTGTGTTTCACTATCGTGCGTCTACCAGTAGGTACACTCTGAATTTCAAACAGGCTCAGGAGACCTGTTTGGAGAATGGTGCTGTAATTGCAAACCCTGAACAACTGAAAGCTGCATATGAAGATGGATTTGAGCAATGTGATGCTGGCTGGTTGTCTGATCAATCTGTTAGGTGAGATGAACAAGTGGCTTTTTGACTGTGCATCTAATAGCTTGGTTACATTTACAGTATCTTTCATTCACTTTATTTCATTTACTGTATTTCAGATATCCTATTAGGCAACCTAGACCTGGCTGTTATGGAGATATGATGGGAAGAGAAGGAGTTAGAACCTATGGATATCGCCTTTCTAATGAAACTTATGATGTCTATTGCTATGTTGGAGGCATAAATGGTAAGCAACACATTTACCTCTTTTTTTTTAATGGCATTGTGGCTAATAAGTTGCGGAAATGCTGAATTACTATCTGAATACATTAAAGGACAATTAAATTGAAATTAACTTCGATAGTACTGTCTGTTGATTATTCCAGAGACTAGGAAATGGTGTACAACTTGTGTTGAATGGGGCTATACTTCCCCTTAAGGATATTTAAGTAAGGGTTTCATCCTACTAGTTGAAGTGACCAAAGTTGGAAATTGCATGGCAGGAATCCTAGCCTGTGGCCTGGGTGCCCCCTGCCTGACACAAAGTTGCATTGCCTTTCACAAATATTATTAGTGGTTACTTTTCATAAAGGGCATTTCAGTCAGAATCCTGCTAGCCACCTTTCCAGGGTTAAACTTTGGTAGTTTTTGAATGAATTCTTGTTACCTTTTCCTTTGTAAAGAGAATTATACCAAACACATTAGGGGTAAGTGCCACCTTTCTACACATAAATACTGTATAACATAAGTGACCCATAAGACTGCTTCATAACAAAAACCACTCAAGAAAGATTTGAAGAGATCCCTCTAGTGCTAATAAATGTTACATTGCAATTAATTACATTACAACACCCGTGTTGATGATGACTATTATTACACGAGTATTAAAATTAAATAGAATACTTGATATTGGCAAGAATGATCAATCAGGAATTTTTAAAAAAATGTTCATATCCATTGAGTAAAGTGAGATCAATGCCCCAGGAATCACTTTAGGTTCTTGTTTTATTTCATCTACTGCATTTTTCCTTGGAGCAGACAGCTGCTATTGGGATTTTCTGCTTTAGAACCCAATAAATTGTGCAGCCTTGGATACTGTTAAGTTTGAACTGTACATGTTTAAAATATTTCTGATTTGCCTCTGCAGCAGAATGCCTTTGACTGATGCCTCCATATTAATTAAGTTTAATCATGTCCAGTCACTGTCGCAAAAGGCACATTAACATTTTTTTCAGACAAGATTGTAGCTATTGAAGCTCTGCCTCATCCCATAAAACCTTAAGGTGTACTTTGGAATTTTCTATAATTTGTCCCACCAGAAAAGAGCATCATGGAAGAGACATGTGACAGGGCTTTGTCTGTGACAGCATTTTTTTCCATGCTATTTCCTTCTCAAAGGTTTAGCTTGTCTTTTTCCTTGTTTAAAATCAGACACATGAGTAATCTTAATGTTCTGTTGAGCAAAACAGTACATCACTGGGCAACAAATTTTAAATAATGGTACCTCAAATGTATTAACTCATAGAATGCATCCCAAATCCAAAACCCATTGCTCCTTTCTGACTGAAATTTGGAAAAGATGCAACCACTTCACTGCTTGGCTGCTGTACTATAATTTCCAATGCTACCTGAGCTTCCCACACGTTGTTGAAACCAGCAAGAAATTTAAACTCTGTTCCCTGCTAGTTTTCTCAAGCAAAGTCAGTGGGGAAGCCAGCAGGAAATTGCAAGTCCAAGCCAGAGGGCAAGTAAGTGGCTGCTTCTGGGATGGGAAGGGAGTAAGGAGGTGTGCAAGAAGTGCAGTGAGGGTTGACAAAGTGAGAAGCCTGGTGGGGGCCAGGAAGGATGCGGAAGTGTGTGAAGGGCTGCTCAAGTGGTGTGCTGGTCATGGAAGATGCTTGAAGGTGCAGCACAAATTGGGGAAAGTGTGCGAGAATGTTGCAGGGGTCAGGGAGAATTCACAGGGTGTATGAGTTGCTGGTGCAGTACAAGCACAAAAGGATTTGAGGAAAATCTATCCAAGCAACTTGTGACCTTCCCTGCTGGTTTACCCAATGACCTTCTCCCTGTAAGCTTCCCACAAGCAATCAGTGGGGAAGTCATCAGGAAGTTGGAAATCATTCCCACACCCATTGCTTTTTGCCTGCCTAGGATCATTCTGTTGATCGGTTTATTATTATGCTAATTTGTTTGTTATGATTTATATATTTTAATTGTTAATATCAACTTTGGGACTATATTTAGTCTGAGTAGAGATTTACAAATCATTTTATTATTAATAAAATAAACATTTTTTCTGCATACCCCATAATAATTGAATTGTATGTCACAAAAAGCATAATCATCCTATTTAGAGTTCAGGTTTTTGGGCATGACTAGGAACAGAATTTTTTGCTTTGTTGTTCTTCAAGCAAACTGTTAGGCAGTCTTCTCCTTTTTTTGGAACAGGAACAATAATAGTGACAATGGTTTTGGTGATGGTGCATGCAGCTGCTATTGATTATAAAAATAATCAGATAACCTTTAAGTTGAATAGTCCAAATATGCAAACGAGAAAAGTTGGAATTTCATAACGATGCTTTGACTTTGGGGAACAGGCAATTAACCTTGATTAGGAGCCAAACCAACAGAAATCACATTGCTATATATATTCCAAAGAGTGTCCTGGTTTCCATGTCAGTGTTGTTATTGCAAGACATAGGGAAAGCTAAACTGTCTTGCTCCTGGCTCTGTTGTTTGCCTTGAAAATTTTGCTGAGTTACTCTCAGCATGGTTCGCAGCTATCAAAACATTGGAGAATCACTCTTAACTCTCAAATCCCACTCCCTTCTTTCTAGCTACTTTTCATTGCTCTAATGTTTGTGGCTATGTCATTCACAAGTTTGCCAGATGGAGTTTCTCTGTGTTTTCCTGGAACATGTAGGAAAAATACATCTAAGCTGTTTTGTTTGGGAAACTTTCCTTGGCTCTTGCAGATACATTATTCAGTATCTCCAGTTCTACAAAGGGAAAAAATCCCCACCTCATTATGTAGTACTTGCAGATCTAAACTGAAAGTTTATCCTTTGAATGCCTTGGTTGATTTTGATAACATTTGTTATAATTTGATGAATTCAATGGAATAGATGCAAAAGTTCCCAACTTTTCCAAATCAGGTTGTATTTGGAATTTTGGAGAGCCTGTTGTCATCACTCTTATTTTTGGAAATAGAAAGCTTGACAGTGATCATTTTGCCCAGGAGAATCTTTATGAGCACAAAATACTCGACACTAAATATAGTGTTGAAGTCCATGGCATTTTTATTGTTTTATTGAAAAGTTCTGCTGTGGTTTAGTCATCTGCATAAATAGTATCCTGTTATTAGAGATGTTGAGTTTGTACTCAGGTGTTCCGGGAGGAAAGCCAGCACTTCTGCCTTCACAGTACATAAACTCTGTTCTATGCAATGCCTTTTGAAGGCCTTGTATAGCCTGTTCTCTTAATTCAGCCATTTTAACAAGAAGTAGATATCTCCAGTCACTTACTCATCTCTAATTGTAGAAAAATATTCAACACAATGAATAGAGTTTTCTAAGGAAGAGTCTGTAAATTTCAAGGACTCTGAGGAATATTGGGTTCCCTTGAAATTATGTCTTTAGGGAAGACTGAATACCTCGGTGTTGAGGATTGTGACTATTATCTCAGTGTGAATCTTAACTAGATTGCCACACCCAGTAGGAAATATAGGAATTAGTTTATATGGAAGACATTATATGAAGATACATTGTCCCTTTTCTGATTTATGCTGTTGCCAGTATGGTTTGCAAAACCGAAATACTGTTAAACCAAGAAGCATACAGTATTTGAAGGAAAGATGAATGTGTGATGCTTGTTGAGGTGTTCACCCAATGCCTGGAAACTATGAGGATCTAGACAGGAAAAACCAGCTCCAATTCAATCCTAGCAAGACAGAGCGGCTTTAGATTTTTGTGACCCTCTCAAGGTCTCATAATATGTTATCTTTGATCCTCAGTGTGTGCTCGAGCAGAGTGGCAGCCATGACCAGAGGGCTCTTCGACCGGATCCTTTGGGCCAATTGTGCCCTTTTATTCCTTTGGACTGGGAAGTCTTGCTCATGGTTCCTTATGCCTTGGTTACTTCTCGATTAGATTATTATAATTGCTTTGTTTGGGACCGCTCTTGAACACCACTCAGAAGTTTCAACTTATTCAGAATGCAGCAATGCACATAGTGTTTATTCACAACACACTGCTTTTTGTGCAAGCTGCACTGGTTCTCAATTCTTTCCAGATACATTTCAAGATGTTGGTTGTCACTTTTAAAGTCCTACATGGTATGACATAAGATGATTGCAGGAGTGCATCTCCCTGAGTATATCTGCCCATCTTACCAAATCACATAGAATGGCATCCTCCAGGTTCCTTCCCTTAAACAACATCTAGTGGGATCTAGTGTCAACCTCACCAACTAGACCAGACAGGAAACATGGCCAAATAAAGCTATTGTAAAGCTACATCAGTAGAATTTTGCATATCTGAAAGTACAGTTTTTCTACCATCTCCTTTACAACCCAAAAAAATAAGAGAAGGTCTTTTCTGAGCCTCTTGCCCTGCCCAGTATTCAGTTACATTTTATACTATCTTAAATCTGACCAATCCCTGGACAGTATCTTTTTGCTTCATATCCCAACATTTTTTATATATGATTACATCTAAGAATGTAAATTCCCATGGAACATCCTTGCCCTTGGAATCTGACAGGCTCTCATTCTTCTAGCCTTCAGCTTCAGTTTTCCTTCCAAGTGCTGGGATAGAATGAGGTGGAAACCTCATCCTGGAATAAGGATGGATGGTTTGCTGGAGGCATCCAAGGAGGATGCCTAAGGTTCTTAGATTTTCTTTTGTTTTTTATGGCATTTATTTCTTGGTTTTATTTTTGTCATAAGCTGCCCAGAGTTGTGCAACATGAGCGACCATACAGATATTTCTATATAAAATAGTAAAGGAATTAAGTGGTTTCCAGAGAGAAGGATCAATTAAAAATTTCTCACTTAGGAAAGTTTCCATATTGATTTCTACAGTCATTGGGCTCAGTGATCTAAATGGTTCCATTCCAAATCTAGTGCCATTTCAACAAGAATTATTGAAGAATTAATTATTTAAAAATGAATTCATCAAGAATTGTATACAGAACCAAATCAGAAGCTCACTCTAACACTACATTTCTACCTTCAAGCTTGATTTCTGTTTATATACCACTCTGCCACATTTTTCTCATGGTAAATTTCATCAAAACCAACAAATCAGAGAAGTAGTAGTAGAAAAATAGCTTCATTTTATTATAGCAGTAATGTTAAAAATAAGTTTTCCATTTAAATAATTTGTGGACTACATTCCTCTTTAAAAAACGTAATTTGTTTTTATTTTTATAGGTGATGTCTTTCATGCAACTTCTCCCAACAAGGTTACCTATGAAGAAGCCCAAACTCTGTGTGAGGAACAAGGGGCGGCTCTTGCTTCAGTTGGTGATCTGCATGCTGCCTGGAGAAATGGTTTTGACCAATGTGATTATGGTTGGCTGGCAGACGGCAGTGTGCGCTACCCTGCTTCTGTGGCAAGAATCCAATGCGGTGGAGGTTTACTTGGAGTGCGAACACTATATCTGTTTGAGAATCAAACTGGCTTTCCTAACCCAGATAGCAAATTTGATGCATATTGTTTTAAACGTAAGCATATTTGATACTTATTTTAAAAACGAATTTCTACAACACATTTTAATTGTCATGTTCTAATTTACTGAGTTTTCTTTCTTGTAATAAAAGCAGCTCATGAATTGTTGCATGCAAAAGAAAAGAACTGATGTACTTTTTGTCTATGTTTGGGAAATCTCATCTCTACTTCCCTGATTTATAGGAATAACTTTAACATTTTCCCACAAATTGTGTACAATTTTCTATGATTAGACTACAGAATAGTAGCTTTGCTAAACCTTGTGTCTTTGCATATCCAAGGAAAACCTTAACTGTTTCCAATGACTGTGTAGGCCTGTCCAATCTAATATGCTCCAAATGTGTTGGCTTTCAACCACACAATTCTCATTGAAGTGTAGCAGAACTTGGCCGTGGATGGGGGAAAGCTCATTTAGAAGGATACAGATTGTTCCTGTTTTTCCAATAATTTTATTAGAGCTTACAAATACAAAGATTAAAAATACTAATACAAGGAAAGATACAAAAAGCCAATAAAAAAGAAGTGAAAAGAAATTAAAAAAAGAAATCAGAAACAAAAAAGAAGGTAACTAAAATATTATTCCCTCTTTCTCCACACAAGTGTAAAAAAAAGGAGAGGGGGTTAACTTAGCACCTTCCCTAGTATTTCAATTAAAAAGTGCTCTTCTTCCCATACTTTAATCCCTTATCAATAGTCACATTACAAAAACACATCATTTCATCCTAATCAGCAAGATTTTATTAAGAGCTATCTGAAATATTAAGGTATGCATTTTAATCTTAATTTAAAAAAATCAATTTTGTCGTCCAAACCTTCTCTTGTCCACAGAGAAATAGACCTAGCTATATTGACGGTGATTTTGAAATTAAATCCACTTTTTCTTCTGCTTTCCTCTATTCTGTTGCTCCTTTTCTTATCTGCCATATGGCCAGTTGCGAAAACCATCAGGACTGGCATCTGCCATCAATGCCTCACCTATTTAAAATATGGATAGTATAACTGTTCTTGATTCAACTTCAACCCTTCTATCTTTTGACGTTTTTGAGGTGTGGGGTCACAATTTTGAGTGCATGAACCTGAATTGTGCATGAAGTGCATGAACCTACATTGGTAGGAAACAGCTTGATCAAAGGTCTAATGTCCAAAGACAGCATGGTATTTGACATCTGAAGTGGGGCTTTGAAAATGGATTAAGAGAGCTTTTCTTGGATTGTTGTTGCTGTTAACCTTTGTTTCCATCAAGTATTTTTTTTCAAAAAAGAAACTCATTATAAAGAATACATTTGGATTCTTCTGTTGTAAAGGATATATTTTGGGTACAAAACAAAGTACAGTTTATAATTATAGTAATTTAGAAATGGTTAATTGTGGGGTGAGGGTGGAATCAGAGATGTACATCCAGCAGCAGGAAAGGAAAAATCTAGCTAAGAAAACTTGCTAGCAGCAGTGCCTGGAGTAGGAAGGGTGCATGTTTGTACAGTAAAAATCAACCTTTTACTGGGGCCCCTTTACCAGTTATCTTGAGGTAGATTTTTTTTATTTACTCAACTCTTGATCTACTTGTGTTACATAAGTAGCATGATATGAAAACCTCAAGTTTTAACTCAGTACACTAGAAATTGACTCATTCATAGAATGTGTGTCGCTATTAGTAGTTAGGAAATGATGAAGAGTGATGATGCAGCAGGAATGTATTAGATCTCCAAGAAATTATCTAGATCAGAGATGTCAAATTCAAGGCCTGGGAACCGGATCTGGCCCGTGAAAATGGACTTCAGGAGGGTGTGCACTCCTTGTCAGCTCCATTTTCACTGACAGAGGGTTGCAGGAGCCCGTTTTTGTTGGCCAAGTGCTTGGGCTACCACAGGCATCTCCCACGTGAGTGCTGTTGAGCTGGCCACGCCTCCTGGCTATGCCCTCTCCAGGTCAAACAACCCTGATGCAGCCCTCCATGAAATTGAGTTTGACGATCCTGATCTAGGTGATGGTGATTTCTCTGAGACACGAAACAAATCTTTAGCAGAAACACATCTTTTTAAAATAAAGATACACATACAATGTCAGCAAAAGAAGACAGTCTTTCTGTTAAATTGGGAAATCTTTTAGGAAGTCTCCAGATACTATTTATAGAAAAGGAAAGCTTTGGACAATAAAAATATAATCATCATTAACTTTCCAGAACATGTAAAAGATTCTAAAATTTAGATGTTCTCCCTGATTGATGGCTGGGGTTCACATAGTTAATGGTTCCAAGTATTTTTCATAGACAGCTAACTTTCCTCCCTAGATTATGCTTTTGTTTTTTGTCTGATAGCAACAATGATGTTGCCTGTATCATAATTATGCAAATGATGCAATTTCATAAAACCAAATTTGAATAATGACATCATTTACACAATCATGTCATAGGTGATATTATTTCTCTTATTTGTTTTCCTTGCAGATATTTACCAGTAAAGATTCTGGATTTATTTTTAGGGCTCTAAATCTGCTTTAACATTTTTTGATATAAAGCACTTCATTTTATAATGTTTGCATACTGTTCTAATTGTACAAGACTACATGGTACAGAGCATATAAACAAAAATAATATCCAAATTCATAGACAGGCCAAATTACTTAATTTATATTTAGTATCCAACCAAACAAATCAACAAATAAATGAATACATTTTACACAGTGAGTTGAGATCTGCTGTGCCAAGTTAAGTCCAAGTACACATGTTGGTATTACTTGGTTTCTGGTTATTTAATAGTCCAAGCTTTTAAAATAGAAGCCCACAACACTCATTTTTATAATGAATTTATTTTTACTGATTCAGTGGTTCTCAAACTCTGCTCCGTAGACCCCTGGGGAACTGTGATGTCACAATGTCCACAAAGTCTTGAAAAAATGTTATTATTTAAATCTTGCATTGTCTTGGGTGTTTGCGGCCATTGTCTGTGGCCACTAAAGGTATTTAAAGGGGTGGGGGTGGGTGACTGAGAACCACTGACGTTTTGAAAATGCTAGTAATCTGTTTTATGTTCATTGTTGGTTATGGACTCAGTTCATAAATTCCACTCACTGGATTATTAAAGCTTAGAGGAAATTTTTGTTCTTGACGGCCACCCAACAGCATGCTTGCAGAGGAAGGATTTTTGAATAGAACATGGTACAATGAAATATATAGGTACTAGTCATTTTAATAGCTGTTCTTTATATAAGACTATTTGTTAACATTTCCCTTTTTATTTCTTAAAAGTAATTCAGTGAAATTAATCAATCTTTTCCCTGAGTTTTCAAATTTCCCTTGAACTTTACTAAAACAAAGTTTATATGCTCTAACAAACTGTCACATTCCATTGTAAAAAAACCAGCCAAACAGATGCAGGTTTGAAACGTTTTACTCAAACTTTTTTAAAAAAATCTTAATCATCCACCTATGAGATTTTACTGTGTGAGTTAGAGGAAAATCATAATAAAATATCACAAAAACTTTTAAAAACAGACTGTACAATAGACCTACTTTAGATGAATATTTTTCATATTATAACAAACAGTTCTAGCTTGTCAGAATATTCAAGGAAAAAAGCCATGATTTATTGGCACATGTGACATTCACATGTGAAATGTCTCAGGTTGACTTCGCAATGCCTTACAGGACAGTTGGAAAAGAATCGTGAAATCTGGATGCTGCCATATAGGTTATGTGCTGGAACAGATTAGTTGGTATTAGAATAGGTAATCATTTGGGGACTGGAGCACATTTAGAATTTAAGAATATGTTGGATGTTCCCACAAAAAATAATTACCTTGGTGTAGAACTGGCTGGTAAAGAAAATGGTTGCCATTGTGGCCATGTCTAGTCCCAAAATACTGTATATATACAAAAAGACAAACTGTTAAGATTACTACATGACTGTTCTCTTTATATCACATGGAATCTTCTTACCCATCCCAGTTTATTTTTCGTGTTTTTGGTAGAGAAGGGAACACTTTTTCAGACACTGATTGTAGCAATCCATTATTTTTGTTTTGTAAAGATGCTCATAAAGTTAAATTTAGGAACGGGCCTTTGTTTTATTTTGCTACAAGCAGTCTTGCTTTCTTTTGATTAAAGATTTTTTAAAAATGTCAATTTAGTAAATATTCAAGAGTTGTGGTCTCCAGCTCCATAAAATATAATGTAAAAGACAGCATGTGTGACAGAATGCTTAGGATATCGGATTATATCAGCTGGACTCAAATTCAGGGCCACATAGAAGCTTACTAGGTGACTGGATCAATTATCCCCTTTCTACATCATCAAGTTTTTGTTGTGGGAAAAATGAGAAGATACCATGCTTTGTGTACTACATTAACTTCCTAAAGGAAATGCAGGATTACTTTTTCCAGTTCCAAAGAATCTCAAAGCAACTTTTTTCAGGTTGTTTAAAAAAAAAGTACATAAATTAGGACAGTCTTTTATGTAACAAATGGTTACTAAGATAAT
>JANHFP010001270.1:143469-161050 GCA_032468135.1 Calamaria suluensis
GCTTTGCTGTTTAAGAATTTCAATGAATCCATTTACCCTATCCTTATAAAAAAATTGTAAAACCAATAAAACATTTTATTATAAGAAAAAACACTGTTCCCACTAGTGATTCTAAGCATAAAAAATGCTTAGATGTTTGACATTCCTAAATGTCATTTTTATTTAAACCATGAATGTCTTTGATAGATGATTAATTGCAGTAAGGAAGAAAGATACTTAAAAACCTTTACTAAAATTGCTACATGTAAAAGATTTCATAGCAAAACGTGTTTGGAAAGATTCAGACATGATATTGAGTTCCTTAATGTGTTATTGTTACATAGCACTACTGCTTCCGTGGATAATGCATTGTTATATTTATCTCACTCACCAGCTATAATATACTATTTTAGAAATTCTGCTGAACATTTTAGGTCATGACTTAATGCCATATAAAATATGCTGAGCTTACTAGAACCCTGATTTCCTTATTTTATAGCCACTGTCAAAATAAGGAAGGTACTCTATATACATACAGTGACTGGATATAAATGTCATTACCAGTTTTGTCCTTGCCCCTCACCAACAAAATTCTTTGATTAACAGCAGTGTAAGAAATAATATTTTATCAAGTAAGGTCATAGATACCAGTATATTTATTAGTTTAGAGACCATGGTATTTCAACATTTGAGAATCCTGAATGTACTGTGAAGCAGATAATCATTAGTAATGTTAACTAGAATTCGAAAGATGTATGTTTTTTCCCATGTGCAAGTTCCAGAGAGAAAAGTGCCCAGGATACTATAATCATGTCAACTGTGAAGAAGAATTGTTTGAATATTACAAAAGAAAACATGGTTGCAAGTTTGGGTAAAATAGAGGGAATGTTACCCCAGAAAATAGTATATGTGCAAATTGTCTTTATTCAGTATTATAATTCAGTATTCAGTATTATATAAGACTAAGAAAAATGAATGCCAACTTGATGTAGATAGCTCTTTGATACCTACTGAAATGTTTTGATCTACACATGTCTAAAACAGAAGATTTTATTACCTTCTATTAATGTTTAGGCCAGGTCTGCACAACTGATGTAGAACCACGTTTAAAATAATTGTGGTATGGTGTTCAATAGTTAGGAGTACAATGGCAGCATTGCAGCTGGCAGTGTTTGCAAGGCCTAGAGGGGCTTAGTGGTGTGTCTTTCAGAATAGAAATGTCTGTGAAAACGTAAAAGGTGGTAATGGACCCTTCCTGTTGCCAGCAACATTTTATTTGATGAACATGGAATATTTGATACATTTTTCCTTCTAATGCATTTCATAGTGTTGTTTATATGATATTAATTACTACCTATAACAAATTGAAATGCTAAAATTATTATTAAAGGCTTTTTGTTTTACAGATTCATTGCCTGGATTTTGGGATATATTTGGTTACATCCATCATGGACTAGATGAACCCCCACTAGATGAATCAACAACTGAAGAACCCTGTACAGCAAGTCCTGAAGATGTTGGTGAAGATATCCTCATTGTTGACCCCTTCTATCCTGAAATATATCATCTGGAGGAAGATGACAGTGAAGAAGTTGACTGTGAGAATTCTACTGGTATCACAACTCCACCACCACTGCAGTTCATTAATGGAAAGCAGCAAGTGACCACTGCACCTAAAGATATAAAAGCTGAAGAAGCAAGAAGTGATCAAATTTTAGCACATTCCAAAAAAGTAAACTTTTTGCATATAAATGAAACTAACATGGTGTCTGATAATGAGTTCTTGGCCACAGTGCAACCAAATGAATCAACTGGAGATACTGCTGCTACACAAAAGCTGAGACCAGAATATGATATGATGGAAGAAGTCTTTAGTGGAGACTCAGAAACTACACAAAAAGTTCATGAGATAATATATCTCCATGGCCAGTCCTTATCAGACAATCATGAGACATTGATACAGTCTGAAACAGAACACTTAGAAGATTTAACTGCCCAGCCTGAATCAATAAGTTCTGCATTTCCCCACACAACAAACATGCAGCTAAAAGAAGACTCTGAACAGTTAAATCTAACAGCTTCTACTCAAGGTTTGTCACCTCATACTACCACTGTGTCCTTAGACACTGGAGATGACATAGGATCTCACCATGACACTTCTGTTCTGCAAGGAAATGTTAGACATAATGTACTTAATTCTTATATAAATTTATTGACAACCACTTCCAGTACTAATTTGTTGAATATACCAGAAGGGTCGGGAGCTGTTCAAGATGATGTTTATAAATCAACTAGTGCATTAATAAAACCAGGAAGGCATGAAAAACATCCTAATCAGGAAATTTTCTCAGATGATGGAAATCCTACTCCACCTAAACCTTTGCCTTATGCTTCACAATCTCCTGCTTCCTTGTATAAAGAGAGTGTGCTCATTGCTGAACATAGTCCTGTAGAATCTTTTACTACTGACTCTGTTACAAAATTAATTTTGAGCACTACTAAAAATCAAATTAATATGGAGGAGGAGAAGGAAGACAGTACAAGCTCTATGTCTTTAAATATGGAGAATTCAACTGCTATCATCACAGAAAACCTGTTTGATAATAATAAATATTTAAGTGATAACATCAGAGTTGTGAGTGAAGGTTCCATAGCTGTCACCCAAACAATCTCTCCTCTCAAAACCAAAGAAACCACAGAAAATAGATTGCCCATTAATGAAGAATCTGGTGATGGAGAATTTTGGAAGAAACCTAATAAAGAAATACTTTTGGGGGGTCCTACCAGCCAAGTGGTAAGTACTGACTCCCAATATCTAGATACAGGTTTTGGAGGAATTGATAGTATGACTCAACCCCCTACACAGACTTCATTTCCAGTGAAGTCTGAATATGAAAGCAGTAATGGAAAAGAAATAGTTAGTATTTCAAGTGAACCACTATTGAATCATGCAATTCATACTAATCATACAGTGGATGTGTTTGATGCTGAATTGTATGAAGAGACTACAGACAATAGAATAGAAAATCAAGTATCAAAAAATGAAACAAGAGAATCAGATAAATCAGACGCAAGTATGCTATTTCAATTTAGTGACGAGTCTGTTGTGGAGACAAATGAAGAAGTGACAACAATTATAGCAATACAAGAGCAGACAGATTTCTTTGAAACAGCTAGTATGACAAACATTTCTCCTGACATCAGTGTAGGAACGAAGTTAATACCAGAATCAAGAGAAACTGATAAGACTGCACAACATTCCAGCACTACTGCACAGGATTCTATAGTAGTGACAAATAACACAACTCTGCAGAAAGGAAGTTCTGAATTCATAGTAAATGAAGGAATGGAATCTTTTCCGTTGGAAGATAGAAAAAACATTTCTCCAACTACCTTTGCCAAAACAATTGATCTTGTAGATTTAGGCTCTGGAGAGGAATCAGTTAATGACACAAGTAGTATGATGCTGGAAAATTATACTCCCACAGAAAAAGAAATTGATAGTAAATTACCATTGATTGAACCAGGTTCTGGAGACGTAGATTCTATTACATACTCTTATACAAAAAAACCAGTTTCATCTGAATTTTTGGTACAAGGATCTAAGAAGCAAATACAAAATGGAAGTGAAGAATCTAGCATGGTATTTCAGCATCCACTGTCTACAACATTAAACACAAGTAGTACCACTATAGTAACATCAGTGAACCAAAGTATTACAGGAGAGTTTGTTAATAAATCAAAAATGGAACAGGAAATTCCAAATGTATTCGAAACTACAGCATCTGATAAAAACACCCATTTGGAAGCAGAATTGTATTATGAAGAAAAAAGAAAAAATATAGAAACAGAATCCGTAACACAGCAGTCAGGAATTTCTGTTACTTCTAAATTTAATCCACATGCAAAAGAACTACAATTTGGTATTAATTCTGTTACTGAATCTTTACAGAAATACCCCCCTTCATATGATAAAACGGCAAGCCCTTTATTGATATACGCAGAGAAAGAGGAATGGTTGGAAGAAAAGAATAATCCTGCCAAAGACAGTCACACACTTCCACCCCCGTCTACATTATACAGACCAATAGCTACAGCAATTAATGTTCCATTTTTGTCAAAACAAGACTCAGAAAATGAATTCTCTATGGTTCCTTCTACTACACCTGGGAATTCTGCTACATCAAAAGAAAGTTCTAATGCATTAAAACTTGACACTCTTCATTCTGAAAGTTCAGAAGAACTTTTTTCAGAGGAGCAACATGAAGAATTTGAGAAGCATACAGATGATTCCAAATATGAATTTAAATATCCATCCATGCTAGAAGACAATTTGTCTTCAGCCAGTGATGAAACCTTTCCTGTGTTATCTACTATAAATTGGTTAATTTCTGAAGATGATCAGACTAAAGAAAAATCTTACCAGGGAGAACAAAATGTACTAGCTGCAACAGATGGAACTTCCCAAGGGAAAGCCTGGATGTTTGCAAAGCATGAAAATAAAACTTCTGCTTCAAAGTTATTTATCAAACCCCCTACTACTGGAACAATAGAAACATCAGATACCACTTTATTATCAAAAGTGTCGAGTGTTGTAAACCATGATGGTTCTGGGGAAGGATCTGGGTGGCAAGGTGTAATAGAGAAAAAAGCTGAATCATTTACCCACTCACCAAATTGGGAACTACCGCTTCTAACTCACCCTCCTCATTATTCAGACATTGAGAACACAGGTGCCACAATGGATGTATCCCAAAAAGGACCACTCACCCACACAGAGAAGCATGAAAAGACAGCAACATCTGATAGAGACATCTCAGAGAGTTTTTCATATGAGAGTTCCACAAACAACATAAAAAACTATGAAGATTTTATCCCTGTAGCTGGTTTCAAAAGAAATTATTCTGAGGATATTCCTAGCTTCATTGATATTACTGGAACAGGGCATGGACTAATACTTGACGAAACAACAATTATTGATGTTCATAATTTGAAATCAAATGCAAATATTGAAGACATTATAAATCATACAACTGAAAGGCCTGGAAGACATTCCACATATAATACTTATACATCAGCAATTCAAAATACAACACCTGAAATGTCGTTTGATGATAAAATTACAGACAACCAAGAAAGTTCTGTAGGTAATAAGTTCATACACAGTGAATCTATTTTATCTGGCCATAGCCCAACATTAGAGGTGGGCTCAGGAGATACTGCGTTTTTCACAACAGAAAGTCCAATTTCTCAGGATCTACTTAAAACATCCATTCTACTTCCAACACTGCCTCTTCTTGTCAGTTCTACCATATCATCTCCAAATAGTTCTAAGGAAAATACCACTGACATAGGATATGGCATTGAATCTGAAGAAATGATACAATCCAAATCTGAACAACCAACACCGTCAGACAATCAAGTAGTTGCTGATGAAAGTGAAATTGCCACCATGTCAGGAGAGGGACAAGTACAGATGGATAAACAGAAGCCTGTGGTTCTTCCTTCAACTCTAGGATACATGCCTCTAAAAACAGGACAAACTTTGACCACACATCAACCTGAATTAAGTACGATGTATGAAGGAATGAAAACCGAAAAAATAAAATCAACAGAAATAGTTATGAAGTATTTGCTTCTCACCATGCAAACACCCAAAGTGCCTGTGACTGTGCACTTACTCAATGATGTTTCTGAACACCCAGAAGAAATCATGAAAAGTTCTTCATCATCAAGTGATTCTAGCAAACATGGTTTGCCAGCACCAGAAACTTTTAGAGAAGTTAGTGCTGATGCAGCAGTAACTTACAAACCTGCTCTGAAAGATTTGTCCAATAATACAGCATTTTCTAATGTGGACCTGGATAAAAGTTTCTTATATAGTATAACTACATCTGATGGGCATGTACAGGAAACAAAAGAAATGCCAAAAGATGCTACAGAAAAAACAAATGTTTTTGAAGAATTTCTTTCAAAAGGTGTGATACCCTCAAGCTTTTTTCATTCTGACGCTGAAGACCTGATAGAAGATACCCCTGAGAAGTTAAAGGAGCTAAATCAATTAGATGGAAATAGTGCTGACGGAAGTTTGTTATGGATACATAGCATACCTTCTTCAATTCCACATGAGAGTAAAACAGGTGGAGTTTTTGGTGCTGATGGGGAAGCCAGTGTTTGGCCAATCTCACCACCACCACCCGCGGATAAAATCGTGAAACTTCAAACAGCCCAACCAGAGTCAACAACTATTTCTTCTAACCTTATAAATGAATATTCAGATCCTGAAAGCATTTCTGATTATAACAAACAAACAATAAATACAGAGGATGTAAATGCAGATGAACTTGTAACTCCACCATTTTTACTTCTGGATGTTACCAATGGATCAGATTTCCTGATTGGTCCAGGTGAACGGTCAGTTGAAGGCTCAGCAATTCAGATCCCAGGTAAGAGAGAAGCTCTTTAAGTGCATCATTTCTTCTGCCACAATTATTTATTTTTACCATTTATTAGAAAGTGTTTGCCTGAAGATAAACTGTGAGGATAATATACATCACATTATATGAACAACTGTAGTATGTGAACTGGACGATTATTGGAATGGTGACAGCAATTTCTCTTATGATAGCTAGAACTAGTTGTCTAGTTCACTTGGTACATTTGTGCATTCAAATGTGTGCCATGAAAAATTCAGAACTGGTTGCATGAAGAAAAAAAAAGATATTTCATGATTTAAATGTAAAATATTTGTCAATATTTTGGAATAGAAAAATTCTTACTGATAACAGTAATGTTAGCAGATTTTTGGAATCCATTGAATTATAATGATATTGAGACATAGCAATACATATGTGGCTAAATATTAAAAGAGAAATAGTCATTTTGGTGGCAAAAAGTGGAACTCACTTTTGTATCCAGATCTTGAAATGAAAGCTATTCATACCGGACAGCAGACTGAATACCATTTCCCCTTGTCTGCTTTCTTCCCTGGTATTTTCAATATTTTTTTTATTTTCCAGTGTGCTCACATGCAGTGTGATTCAACATGTAAAATCAGTATTACTATGGATAAGGTATTCATATAGATAAGGGATTCATGAATTGGATAGCTAGCTATGTAAGATATTTATACTATATTGAATTTATTTATTTAGCTTTTTATATGTGTTGACCATATTTAGCTTAGATAGTTTTTCCCAGTGATAATGATTTGAAAAGATTTCTCATAGTTTTCTGTTGAACGTTTTGCACAAAATAAGTAGTCAAGGTATAGAATATCTGCTCAGTAGTTATATTTAAAAACATGCAATTTGGGCCTGATGTACTTCTTTCGGACACAACAGATTCACATAATTACTTAATATATGGGTGCCATTTTAGTAATAAGTGATAGTTTTACATATATGTAACCTTCACTTAAAAATACAAAAGGAACCTGAGTTAAACCTTAGACGTTTTTATTTGTCAAGACAATAGATTCAAAAAATGATTTGATTTCTGGGTGATATTTTTTTATATAGACTGTCTTATAAATTGATAAATATAGTGTGAATTGAAAGGTTCTGTTTATCCGAGATCACAAAACACAGAGAAGATAACAAACAAAATGTATACTGTAAGAATTGTTCTGTCTACCCAGTCATTGCATATAAACTAACTTCGTTCAGATAATACATGTTTCATTTGTTGTGTACATGTTTTAACTATTTTGGCTATAATTAATTGTCATATCATATCAGCTAAATCCTCAACAAAGTATTAAGATTGCCAAAATCAAAACAAAGCATCATTGGAGTAAACAAAATATTGTTGAAAATATTTTTTCCTAATGTAGTATAGTTTCATTTCTATTATGAAAGCATGATTTATTGTTACTGCCACATATTGTGCTTAATTAATTATATTTGCTTGCATGTTAATAGTGTTTATTCTGTTAACGTAGAAGATTGTGGCACTTAGGATAAATTCAGAAAAGTTTTCTGCATAAAAACAAACAAACATGTTTTTTTTAAAAAACAGCTATTTTCAATGAACTAATTTTTACAGGCCAAGATCTATGTAAAAGCAATCCATGCTTGCATGGGGGCACTTGTTATCCACGTGACTCTTTCTATATATGCACTTGTATGCCAGGTTTCAGTGGTGATCGGTGTGAAGTAGGTAAGAAACAAACACTTTGCTATTTTTTACTGTCTTAAATTTTTTTTCATACACACAGGAAATTCAGTAAAAAACATTAAAGTTCCGGAAATACTGAGATTTATATCATCAACTTGATGGAGACTCACTTTGTCATTAAGCAAATGTAATCCATGTTCATACAAATGGACTATCTAAAAATAAATATGAGGCTTATAAAGCTTTTATTATTTGCTATACTTTTCTATTCATGTTCAATATAATAGTGTTGCATAGTAATACATTTCATTTATATGTTGCTGTTCCCTTTTTCTTTCAATAAATAAAAAGTCTATACAAGGTGTAAATAATAATAACAATAACAACAACAACAACAACAACAACAACAACAATAATAATAATAATAATAATAATAATAATAATAATAATAATGAAGCAAACTACAACACTAATATCCTGTTTTGATAAATGGGTGCTTTAAAGAAAAAATACTGACCTATTTCCAATGCATGTATTGATTGATGCATCCATCAATAGCTGCACCAATTTGCTTCCAGCAAATCTATCAGTTTGACAAGAATACATTTTTTTAAAAAAAATAATCTCCAGCTGGTGCTCTGCACATATATTGGAATATATTCCGAATTTTTAATCAAATATATTTAAAGGGTATGAAAGAAGGAAGGACATTTCAAAAATGTTCACACCTTCCCATATCTAATTAGAAATATCCTATGTCATACTTATTTAATAAAATTATTAAAAACTCAAAAGAATACGCTTATTAAATTAATGAAAGAAAAGGTCTTTTTGTTTTCTGGGTTTGTCCAGCCAAAGGCATGAAGCAATTTTAGTAATAATAGATTTCCTTATACTGATGGGATTTGAAGCTCGCTTCCTGTTATTTAATTATGCCATATGACCTGGATTTCTACTTTTTGAAGAATTGTAACATATTACTTCATACATTATTTATTTTGAATGGGCAGCAAGATAAAGATAAAATAAACAGTATGAATGATAATGCCTACAGCCATTAATAGATAGAGAAGTTCAGTGTTTCATGTTGACAGGTTAGAACAAGTTGGACACTTGGCAGCAATAATTACCCAGATTTTCCTTTTGAAAAAGAAATTGCTGCAATATACCACCTCCCCCAGCAATTCAAGTAGTGACAGGTAAACATTATGTGCAGATCAGAGATCTAGGATGATTTTTTTAACAAGGGCAGGTTGATGTGCTGCATTTAGAAAAGTTCTCTTATGTGGGAAGTATATTCAAATGTTGAAAAAATGTTTATGTATTGGATGTCAGAAATCCATTAATAAATTCTTCTACTTGATATAACACACACACAGTGTGAAAGTGAGAATAGTCGATGTAAAACATTATTTATTTGTAATTTTCTTGAATAGATATAGATGAATGTCAACCCGGTCCTTGCAGAAATGGTGCCACATGCATTGATGGTCTCAGTACATTTACTTGTCTTTGTCTTCCAAGCTATGTTGGAGCACTTTGTGAAAAAGGTGAGAGACCAATTTGAAATGTGTAGTTAATCCAATCCTATTTTTGAAATAATCTATGAAAGGTGGCAAAAAGAACCATCTGCCACAGGGATGCTTTTTATTTCCTTGTGTATTATATTATTTATTCTAAATATTTAATACTGCCTTTCTTGATTCATATTTCACGCCTACATAAAACAGGATAAATAAAAATGATTCATGCTTTATATAGGCTTTATTTTTTCTTCTTGTGTTCAAGCTTTTATTGCTGCTGATAAAAAGAGAGGAAGAGAGTAGTTTAGTTACAGTATTTAGTTTAATCAGGTACAAAAACTCACTAAACTAAATGCTGTAAGATACTATATTTTGTTAAGAATAGTAATTAGTCTTGATGAGATCTAGAGTTTGTATCTTTAGATAATTTTTATAGGATGCTGATGTAAAGTTAAACATAAGGATGATGATGGAAATAATCATGGCTTTTTGACTCAAATGCCATGTTAAATTTTCAGAAGAAATAAAAATCTTTGTGAATTTTTGATAGTGTTACATTATGTGATATTTCTATACTCTACATATAGTACATTAGTTCTACTTTATCACTGAATCGAATCCTGAACAAAGCAAAAACATTTCTGAGATAATACAAGGTTTCTTTTCCTTATAAATCTGAACTGCTTCAATTGTAAGAAATATTTCTGATTTACTTTTTGCAAAATGGCATTAAGAATAAATGCAAGTTTCGCAGCATAGGTTCATGTCCTGTCCAAAGGTAATAAAAGTTTCAAAAAACGAGTGAAAAGTCTTCTTCTGTAAATTGCATTCCTTTGGTCATAACAGCAGATGTAGGAAAATGTTGTCTTATGTTTCGAATCTCACTGTGACTGGATTTATTCTCACTAGAACAAAATATATAATTTCATAAATAATGGCAGTTCCAGGCTTGTCTTTTTATCCTAAGCTTACTGGGTGAAAGGCTCCGAATCTAAAAGTGCTTTTGGGGGGAAAAATCCATGAGGGTAAAAGTACTTTTGTGATACATTATTTTTAAACCTAAGGCAAAGGATTAGATTCTTTGCAATTAATATTTAATATTCTCAATAATGGAAATAATTCAGAATTCAGCTCTTTAACATAAGGGCGTAAGATGACGAATTTTTTAAACAGTTAATTTGAAAATACATCTCCTAATAAATCCCAAAAAGTTTTCAAATCATAATAGCTTTAAATTCTACATTATGACTACAATGTCATACAGTTGAAAGTTTGGCCTGGGGAATTTAGGTGCATGATTAGGGTGCATGATGTATATCTCAGTGTCATGAGATATACATAGATTCAAGCTTTGTTCTAGAATAAGAACAGAAAAGAAAGAAGGTAATAATATATATTTAAATAGTCACATGCAAGACATTCTGCGGTGAAGAACTAAAAATATAGAGCTTCTGAAATTATAGACAAAAGCCAGTTTGGTGTTGTGGTTAATGTGATGATTTAGAGCCCAGGAATCTGTGAGTTCGATTACGGCCTTAGACATGAAAGCTAGTTGCTGTCTTCAACCCTATGAAGAAGATGCTGGCAGGTCACTTCGAAAAGTGATCTTTTCATTTTGCAGCTAAGGAACCTACACAGTCTTGTGTTTGAATCACCCAGAATCAGACTCAGCTGGATGGACCATTAAAAATCAACAAAGCATCCTAGAACAGTCAATGGAAAAATATACAGAGAAAAATAAAGATGGGACAGATGCGGGGATGAAATCTAGCAGGTTCTGGAGAACCGGTAGCGGAAATTTTGAACAAATTTGGAGAACTGGTAGCAGAAATTTTGAGTAGTTCAGAGAACTGGCAAATACTACCTCTGGCTGGCCCCAGAGTGGGATGGGAATGGAGATTTTGCAATATCCTTCCCCCAGGAGTGGGGACAGAATGGGTATTTTGCAGTATCCTTCCCCTTGAGTGGGGTGGGAATGGAGATTTTGCAATATCCTTCCCTTGCCACGCCCACCAAGCCACGCCCACAGAACTGATAGTAAAAAGAAGGATTCTACCACTGGATAGGCCACAAGCATCTGTAATACAAAGAGATTGCAACTTTGGCTAAGCTTGTATAAGATAAAAGATGCTGGAGATGATAAAGGATTTACTAGCAAACCTAGAAATCAAACTTAGTACAAATCTTTAAAGTTTTCCCATTTCTCTAGAAACTAGATAACTCCTGGAATAAAATTTCTTACCTGGGTAGTTATCTTTCCTGTAAATAGAAGAGTTGGGTAATCTGACTTTGTCGTGATTCAGTGCATAGAACTATCCCTTGTGTAGATGTCTGTTGAGATATTTGTCTAAGGATACATTTTAGGAACGTCTTGAGCTCTGTTAGATGGCGAAGAATCCATTCATAATCACCGACTGAGGGATTCAAGTGAGATACTTAGTGAGTGTATTTCCTTTTTTGTTATCTAGAAAGTATATTTATGCAATCTATATTAGAATATTTTCCTTCATTTAGTTTTTCCTCTCTGGGCTGGAAGCTTTGGAGAACATTTTTCAACTTTTCCATTCCATAAAAGAATTTAAAGGATACATTGTTTACCAAGCAGGCCCAATGTCATGTCATTCACCCTAGTATCATATTATCTAAAATTAAAAAGGGTGGAACGTATAACTCTGTTTTAAAGAAAGGGCACAATGTAACTTGCTGTGAATGACTGGGGTTTTTTTAACTTGAACTGCTATGTTCTGTAGAATTCATGCTATGCAAAGCACCTTAATTAATCCTCATTTTCCTATTGGAAAGAACTGACCCAAAGTAATTTTACACTGCAATTTCTTGTATTTTTCAACTTTTACTTTTCCCATCGATTGCAGTAAGCAATATTGGATATTGAGTATGAATAACACTGGATTCTCCAATCAGGCCTCCCTTTTCTATTGCTGTGCCTTCAAATTTAATATTTTTCTATAATTCTGAATTGAAAAACACTAAACAGTGTAATACTAAAAATAGGCTTAATAATAGTGTTTTATATACTCCAGAAAACCCTTGCTACCACAACTTTAGCAAAATTAAAATCCCAGTCCAGCCTAAATTTTCTGGATCATGATCCCAATGTGTTGTGCTTTCCACACAGCAAAAATGAGTTCTTAAGTGCAAAAAGAGATAGAATTCTGTATTTAGTCCCTATCACTTAAAACAAGGTTTCTCAAACTTGGTACCTTTAAGATATGTAGACATCATCTGGCTGGGAAATTCTGGGAATTGAATCCCACACGTGGTTGCCAGCTTTGACAAACATACAAAGTATCAAATTTTATAAGTAGGTGGTAGCAAGTAGGTGGTAGCATGGATACTTAAGTTAGTAAAAGGAATTAGTATTGTATTGTCAGACTAGATTCATGACAGGAAACGTCATGATTAGATTGGTGGTGCCTAAACCTGTTGTTGTTCCAGTTTGTAGTACTATTTGGCAATTTTTGCTCTTTGTCCAATTCCATCCCAATTCATGTTTTAAAGTCTTTAGTTACTGTGTGCATAATCAGTGGCTATGCAATGCATATATTTCAGATACTTTCTGATGCTTATATTAATTTTACCAAATGTGCCTTTTTAATGTGGATTGTCTCACATTTTCTTCATTTTCATTATGTACAGTAAGTATAAGACCTTAACATTAAATGCTTCCTATAGTGCCACAAGGCAGAATGTGAATAAAGCCCTTGTGTCAGAATGACATTTGTAGCTGATGCTATCGACACATGTTAAATCACCTCACTGAAATAACAGCTGTCTTTGTCTTAAAAACATGCTGAGGATATTATTCAATCAGATCAGAGGCCTGTCCAGAGTTGCAGCTCACACTTATGATCCCAGTGATCAGCCTGTGGACCATAAAATCTCTCACACTGAATATAATGCACACCAATATTTTCCTCTTTTTCTTCAGAAGCTAATTCTAAAATGACATTATCCCAATGCTCGCACTACAATAATTATAGCTATTGGGAGTGGTGTCTATAATAGATTTGCTTAAATCCCTTTAAAAGTGTTAGAATGACTATGGCCTTTTGTGTAGTAAGCTCCACAGAGAAAGACAGCTGCAATGCATTGTGAGAGCTCCAGCTTCTTAGCAGGAACAAGTTCTGTATCAAGGAGAGTTACTGGAGCACCAATAATAGTTTTATTATTTATTTCTTATTTGTGTTCTGTCAAGGATTAAACTTCTGTTAGAATTTTGCCCTCCCCTAGTATATTCTTCAAAGGAATAAAAAGAAAGATATTACCAGAAAAGGCATAGTAGACACTTTTATAAGTGTGTTTATTCAGCTTATGCTTCCATTGTGTGTAACATGTGAAAGCTAGCAAGAATTCCAGGGCAAGAGTGACAATGTCACTAAGTTTCCCAATAGTACAAGCAATGAAGGAACATATAATCTGGTTTACAACTATTACTTCTTGACTGCTTAAATGTATGGGCTTGGCTTTAGATAGTAGTTTTTGGGAAAAGTAACTTCATACTCTGAAGAAAAACAGTATGCCTGTATAATTATTCAAGAATTTTTTTAACCAGAACAGAAAATGTAGTTTAATTTAGAATCTCTCTGTCTCTTTCATTCTCTTTTTATTCTTTTCACTTTGCTTCTGTAGTTTGATTTTGTCTGTATGTGTCACTTTTTCCTGGCAGTCTAAGAAAATTTGACTTACCATAGTTTATAGTGTTTATTGAATGCAGATATGGAGCTGAAGCTGCTATGTTCAGCTACACAGATGTAATTGCAAGAAGACAAATCTTAACAGTGTAGCTGTAATAGTAATATTTCATTTCATTTTTTTTCTGTTCTGCTCTTAATTTAAAAAGCAATACTTTTTATCCAAGGAGTTATCTTTTGAAATATTTGCAAGTACTGTCTCTGTAGGTTTAATTTTGAAAGCTAGGGAATAGCCATGCTGATTCTTAAAGGACCTACAAGATCTTGCAGCATAGATATGCTAAGGTATTTTATCTCAGAGACATCATCTTGGAAAATTGAGATTATTCATGTTCTTAATAAATTATATTTTCTTATTGTACATCTAAACTCTGATATTGATGGTTACCAAAATAAATGTTGCTATGATACTTGGCTGGTGATGACGTTTTGTTGAAGACATGCTGCAATGATTACAGCTGCTTCATTTCTCTAATAGCTGTGTTAAAACAATTCTGTCTGCCATTCAATTGCAGACCAGTTCTCAAAGCTATTTAATCATGCTGCAGGTATAAAATATGCTGTCGGTGTAAAGATGTTTATAAAGAGTACTCAACTTCCAAAAATAAGAATGAATCTCTGCATTAGAATAACTTCTAGGTTTAGTGAAATATTTTTAAAGCATTATAAATATATTAAGTTGTGGGCAAGAAGGAAGCTGAGACACTATCTTATACAACAGCTCTTTATTAGTTCCCTCTCAGTACAGACTCTGCAGCTGGCAGTTTGACAGCTCCCCTTTTATAGGGAGCTGTCAACCCCGGCAGTCAATCAGAAAGAAAGGCTAGTTCCCACCAAAGTGGAAGTCCTTGGTGTAAACTAGCCTGTCAGAACATAACATATATAAAGAAGAACTTGACTTCTTATACTTCACCTCTTAATTGTAAATGCATACAGTGCATTTAGAATTAACATCTTACAGGTCTTACAGTGCAATTAAGTGAATGCATAAAAATGAATGCATAAATTAGTGCATCACTAAGGATTGACATGCTAAGATGGTTCTCTTATTTATTAAAACAGTTTGTACAGCTTTACAGGGGCATTTTTATATGAAATATTGGTGGATATTTAAAAGAAATTGTGCTCAAAGCCTCCTCCCATCTACATTTTTGAACAAATTCATGCTAATAAAGTGGTTCCTTTTTCTCAAGATGGTAGGAAGTTTGGTATCAAAAGGAGAGTTGAAATGAAAAGATCCATTAGACAATATATTCGGGATGCATATTTACTTCCTTAAAAGACAAATATCGTGTTCCACTTCTTGAAGTTTATTCAAGGTTAGTTGTGATAATTCCAATGAAATTTAATTGAATAAATTTGTTGTATTAAATGTAGGTCAGCCTGTTTTCAATGGGGCTTTTCAGTGCATATTCTGAAGCATGGGAGGGGGGGCGCTTGCATGCCAACACCCATAATGCTATTCATCGCCTACGTGCATGTGCACACACATCCATGATTGTGCGCCCCCCCCCCCAAATTTTTGGCACCTTATGTTAGGGTAGTCCAGGTAGGACCGTTTTTGAGCCTACACTGCCTCCAGGGCCTGTCTAGGAGTCAGAGGAGGCTAAAAATGGGCCTTTCCACCATCCCCTGGAGGGCCTCCGGAGGCCAAACATGGCCTGTTTCTGAACTCCCAGAAGGCCTGTTTTTCAGCCTCCACTGCCTTCAGGGTCTCTAGGAGTCAGAGAAGGCTGAAAACGGGCCTTTCTATCCCTCCGATGTCAAAACCAGCCTGTTTTTGAACCGGAAGTGAAATTGGAAGTTGTCAAACAGGACATTTTTTAGCTGTACAGTTATGCTGACTAATATGGCTCTCCATGCCACCTGTGACACACACGCCATAGGTTCACCATCACTGGCCTATTGTATACCTTGTAACAAAGTATTAGAGACTGAGATAGTTGTATGAGTCAGTGGTCTTTTCACTCCATTTTGCATCTTCACATATAAAATTTGTGACCTTGAATTGTACCTGGACCACAGCCTCCCCCTCTGGCTGGATGCCTCCTGTATTTAATGCAACATTTTTTATTATGTACCAGTGAATTGATTTGAATAGTTCTGTGACTCTAGCATGTCAATAGGAGAGACAAACACTTTCTTGATGTTTTCAGTAAATACTCAAAACTCACCAAACTTCAAATCATGCAATATCTTTCTATCAGTATTTATCTATATATAAATGTCTTATATATACATGTCCCTCTACCAGAATGTGTGCTCTATTCATATTGTCTGTGAAGACATAGAGTAACCAAAGCACATATTCTTTTAGAACCTCCCTGAAGATGGGCTCCAGCACTAGTCCAAAAGCTTGGAAGATTAAACCTCTGGTCGATGTCAGACCTAGGTTAGATTCTGTAAAATGCCTTAATTTATCTTCCTCTCTTTAGTAAACATTCTGCCAAGTTACACAAATTCATTTAATTGGTCTAATTTTTCAACATTTGTTTGTAATTTGGAATGGTTGACTCAGTTTTCCCCATCAAAGTGACCTTATTTTCACAGTATTGCTGCTTGTTCCTCATTCACTGTATTTAGTAGCAATTACTTGGAATCATTTGGATTCTTGGAAGCAACACAGCACAATCTGCATACAAAAGCACATAATATTCATATCCTTGACTGAAACACTTCTAACACATTCGTAAACATTTCTTATATATATATACATCTTATTCTTATGAATACAAGAAACAATTTTACACCATTGTCCTATTTCTTGCAGTGTTGGATTATTCTGTAAATATTCCATTCTCATGCATGCATTACTTCTAGCATATACTAACATTAATTCTTTTAACAATTAGCCTTCAATATGTATTTACATAATACCTATTCTGTAAATCTAATCCATATATTTATCCTAAATCAACAAACAGTGGCATATATGATAACATTTTATTTTGCACCTTTATTTGTGCATCCTCACGACTTGCTGAAGAACAAAAGCTGATCTGCACATCACTTACTCAACATAAAACTGCACTATATATTTTGCTCACTTCTTTTTCACTTTTCGTCATAACTTTCTGTTGTGCAGTTAATTCTGCTTCTTAGCAATTAATTCAGTTTAGGGTTATTCTTGCTACTCTCCTTTTTTTTTAAAAAAAAAAAAAAAAGGCAGCAGAATAGTACTGTATTTTTCGGATCATAAGACGCACTTTTTCCCCAAAAAAACATGGGGGAAAATGTCTGTGCGTCTTA
>JANHFP010001272.1:31992-45399 GCA_032468135.1 Calamaria suluensis
GCACTGATCAGCTGTGGCGGTGGTGGTGAATGGGCTGTGATGGTGAACAAGCCATGGTGCTGATTGCGAACAGGCCACAGCAGCAAAAAGACTGTGGTGGCGAATGGGCCACGACGGCGAATGGGATACAGTGGTGAACAGGCCGTGGCATTGGACAGGCCACAGCGGTGATGGTGAACAGGCCATGGCAGTGGTGGTAAATGGGCGGCGGCTATTCCGAATGGACCATGGTGGCAAATGGGCTGCAGCAGTGGCAGCAAATGGGCCCACGGTGAATGGGCCAAATGAATACTGGATGGATGTTGAGATGCAGAAGCAGATTTTTTTTTCTTGTTTTCCTCCCCAAAAGCTAGGTGCATCTTATAGTCTGGAGCATTTTATAGTCCAAAAATACAGTAATTTATTTATGAAGATATTGAAAGAGTACTGGGCCAAAAACAAAAACTTGGTGCACCTCACTGCTTACTTCCCTGCATGTAGATATAGTTCTATTAAGGGCTATACATTGAGTAGCGGTTAGTCAGCCCATTACAAATTCATCTGGGGGGGATGCTGTCTATCCCACCTTTTTCTAGTTTACCAAAAAGTAGGCTGTAGTCTATTTTGTCAAAAGCTTTACTGAACTCCAAATATGTGCACAACATTTTGCTGGTTCATTAATTTTGTCACTTTGCCAAGGAATGAAATAAGATTTGTTTGATATGATCTATTTTTGACAAACCCATGTTGGCTTCTGGTTATAACATTGCTTTAGTTCTGGGTGTTCACAGATCTGTTGCTTAATTATCTTCTCCATGATCTTCCAGGATATTGATGTCAAGCTGATTCATCTGTAGTTCATGGATCTGTTCCCCCCTCTTTATTTTAAAGATGGGAATCACACCAGCTCTTTCAAGTTCCTCTGGTAGTACCCCAGTCCCCAGGATCTTCTGAGAGATATGGCTCAATGGTTCTGAAATCTTGTCTGCCAGTTCCTTCAGAACTCTGGGATGTAATCCATCAGATCCTTGAGATTTGAAAGCATCTAAAGTGAATTGGTGTTCTCTTACTATTTTCTTGCCTATTTTAATTTGAATTCTTAGTCTGTCTTTTACAGTTCTGTTTTTGGTAGGTTGGGCTATAGTTTCTTTTTATGTGAAGCAAATGCAAAGAAAGAATTAAATAGCTCTACTTTCTACTTTCTTCGGCCACCTCTTTGCCATTAGTAGAACAATTGTTTCTTTGATCTTTTTCTTGTTTTTTATATATTGAAAGAAACATTTTAAATTATTTTTTGACGTTTTATGCAAGTCTGAGTTCATTCTGACCCTTAGCTTTCATAACTTCATCTTTGTAGATTTGGGCTATCTGCTGGCATTCTGCCTTAGTTATGTGTCCCTGTTTCCATTTTTTTATTCTTATCCTTTTTGTCTTTCAGTTTATCTGTGAGTTCTTTGTGCAACCTCTTGGATTTCTTATTTTTCTTTTTCACTGACTGGACTTTTATAATTACATTTTTCAGAATTTCCTATGTTTGTTGAATTATTTTCCTGTTTAAGTTTTTCATCAATAAAATCCTTCCCAAGCTCTCTCTAAGTTTGTTAAAATGAATTATTTTAAAGTCTAAGACACTTGTTTGTTTGTTCCATCGCTTGTGTCTGCATTATATTGAATTCTAATGTGCATGGTTGCTGTTTGTTTATTCATTGAGGAAAATGTTCTGAAGTTACCAACCAACCAACCAACCAAACAAACAAACAAACCCTTCTCTACAAAAGTGGAAAAAATGAATCTAGGAAATTATAGGCCAATCAACCTGACATCAATACCTGGAATAATCATGGAAAAGACAATCAAGCAGAGGATTTATGAATACATAGAAACAACAAGATAATTCTAGAACCCTGCATTGGTTTGTTAAAAACTGATTATGCCAGACAAACCTTTTTCTTTTTTTGATAAAGTAAATTAATGCATCAGTGAAATACAGTGGACATAGTATACTTGGATTTCAGTAAAACATTTCACAAAGTAGACTGCAACAGGCATGAGGTAGTTCCACACTGGAAGTGGCTACTGGATTGATGACAACTCTAGCTCACCCCAGCTTGCTCTCTACCCTCCTCCCATCCATCTTTTGGTTATCATATTGATAACCAATTAGGTAAGAAAAAACAAATGCATAGGTATAGAATAGGTGACTCTACAGTGGTAACTTTGAGAGGGATCTAAAAGTGGACAACCACTTAAATATGAGCCACCAGTATGCTTCAGCTGCCAAAAAAAAGCCAATGTACTCATAGGCTGACTTTTTTCTTGGTTTTTACATGTCGAAAGAAGATTTTTTGTTATTCTTGTTTATTTTTAGCTTTCATAGCAAGCCTTAGTTCATTTTGAGCCTTAGCATACCTGACTTCATCTTTGCAGATTCAGACTATTTGTTGATATTCTGTCGTAGTTACGTGCCCTTCTTTCCACTTTTTATACTTGTCCTTTCTGTCTTTCAGTTTATCGGAGAGTTCTTTGTGCAGCCATGCTGGTTTCTTTTGAAATGTCTTATTTTTCTTCCTCATTGGAATTGTGCTAGACATAAGCAGCATTCTTTTGGAGAGTAGTGCTTTTTCCTTGCAATCCTGTCATGTACACAACAGTTTGTGTTCTCTCAACAGAGGTCTCTTGAACACTGGCATTCCCTGGTACAAAAGTGGACTTTAGTTACTTAAAAGTAACCTGGACTTCTTTAAGATCTCCAAGAATATAAATGTTTTGCTTTTCTTGATCTTGGTTGGTCAGCCACTCCTGGGGGGGGGCACTGCTGATCACCACTGTGAGTAAGGATTTGGGGAAGAGAAGAGGACACATTTGCTGGTTCTCTGGAGAAGCCTGGTGGGGCTGCTGTCCCCTGCCATGAAGGAGAGCTGCCTGTTCATTCAACCGTTCTGGAGTCTGGCTGTGGGGCATCTTGTTGTCCCCCTTATTCAGAGGCTACATCAGGGAGGTCAGCTATTTCCGCTGCCAATTGAGGAGGACAGGCTGAAAGCCAGGCTGCTTACAAGGATGGAAATGAAATGAGGAGCAACACTAATTCCAATTGCTGAACAAAGCAGGTCCATTGGTCAAGCTGAAAGGCATCACAGTATATTCAAAATGACCATACCATGTCCAGAAGGCCATCTTCCACTCATCGCCGACACAAACTCTGACCAGTATGACAACTCTGACAACTCCAGCTTTGTGAAGATCTTAGCTTGATGGAGCCACTCAATCAATTCAGGAATGAGGGGAAGCGGGTACTGTTTCTGTACTGTGATTCCATTCAACTTGGGGTAATCACAGCACAGGCATACCTGACTTCTTAATGAAGAGCATAAGTGAAGCCAACGGGGAGGTAGAAGGCTGGATAAACCCTTTCTGGAGATTTTTCTCAATAAAATCCCACAACGCAGCCAACTGCAGGGAATATAGCTGATCCACTGGCAACTTAGCATCAGGCACCAAGTCAATCAGGCAGACTCTAATTTCCCTTTCCTATGAGCTGATAATCCATCTGGAATGCATTTGAGTCAATATAAAGGAAAAAAGAATGACATTGCTATAGGTATATACTACAGGCCACCCAACCAGCACAAGAAATATATGAACTTTTTGCTAGTCAATTAACTAAGGTATGTAGGAAGCACATCACAATAGTAATGGGGAACTTTAACTACCCTGACATCAACTGGGAGACTAACTCTGCACCTAGTGGAAGAACAAGCAAATTCCTGACAAACCTAGCATTCAACCTTATCTCCCAAACGGTAGGAAATGGAACCAGAATGTCAGCCATACTGAACTTAATTCCTACCAACAGAGCTGAAATGTTGAGCTGATTTTAATAAATTTAGAACTTGAGAAGAATTCCATGGATGAGAATTCTCAAGGGGTAAACAACCCAAAAACGTTTGTGAAACTTAGAAATGTACAGTTATAAAAGTCCAATCTAGCATAGGAAAGAAGAAAAATAAGACATATCAAAAGAAACCAGCATGGCTTCACAAAGAACTCCAATAAACTGAAAGACAGAAAGGACAAGTATAAAAAGTGGAAAGAGGGGCACATAACTAAGGCAGAATATCAACAGTCAGAATCTGCAAAGATGAAGTCAAGTAATCTAAGGCTCAAAATGAACTAAGATGCTACAAAAGCTAAACATTAAAATGAACAACAACAAAAATCTTCTTTCAACACGTAAAAAACAAGAAAAAAGTCAAGGAAGTAGTTGGCCCATTAAATAGGAGAAAAAGGCAAGAAGGTGATGAACAGCAGATTGAAAGCAGAACTGCTTAACTCATTTTTTTGCATTTGTCTTTACACAAAAGGAAAAACAGACCTATCAACAGACCTATCTCCTGTAAAATACAAATTAGGAATGCTAGTTAAAATAAGCAACAAAATGTTAAGAGAACACCTATCCACTAGATTAGTTCAAATCACCAGGAAAAGATGGATTACATGTCAGCGTTTTGAAGGAATTTACACATGAGATCCAATAACTACTTTCAAAGATTCTGGAGCACTGGGGAATTTCCAGATGTTTGAAAAAGAGCTGATGTAGTTCTCATCTATAATAAAGGGGGAAAATGGATCAAGGAATCTACAGACCTAGCCAACTGACATCAATATCTGGAAAGATTATGGAAAAGGTTATCGAGCAACAAATCTGTGAATGCCTAGAGCCAAACAAAGTCATAAGCAGAAGCCAATGTGCATTTGTCAAAAACTGTTCATTATAGATAAATTTTATTGCATTCCTTGACAAAGAGACAAAATTAATGGACCAGCGAAATGCTATGGATATAATTTATTTGGACATTCAGAATCTGAATAGAACTGGAAGGAATCTTGGAGGACTTCTTCTCCAGCCCCCTCCTCAACCAGGAGATCCTATACCATTTCAGACAAGTGACTGTCCAGGTGACATCAAGTGACATCAGTAAGGCATTTGATAGAGTTGGCCACAACCTATTATTTCATAAGATAGAAAAATGTAGGTTAGACAGCATCACCACCAGATGGATTTGTAACTGGCTGACCAGCCATACCCAACAAGTAGTTCTTAATGGAACTGCATCTACATGAAGGCAAGTATGTACTGGAGTACCCCAAGGCTCTGTCTTAGGCCCAGTACTCTTCAATATCTTCATCAATAACTTAGATGAGGAGATAGAAGGGGAACTCATCAAATTTGCAGACATCAAGTTGGCAGGAATAGTCAATACTCCAGAAGAAAGGATACAGAAGGATCTTGACCAATGGTGAAATCTGAACCAGGTTACTGCCAGTTCTCTGGCTGCTCTAGCGTACCAAATGTGCGCTGCGTGCACATGCACAATGTACCCAAAATGCAAGCTATGCATGCACAGTGTCCATCAAATGCAAATTGCGCACGTGCAGTGCGCATCAAAAGGAGGCTTGGGAAGATGAGTAGAACAGCATGGGGTGGGTGGGTGATCAGCTGTGGCGTGCGCTTGTGGGAACCTTTTAAAAAGTGTTTTAAAAGCATTTTTTACTATCGGTTCAGAATAGGTAGTAAAAAATGCTTTAAAAAGTTTTTTAAAAGGTTCCAATGAATGTGTGGCACATCTGTGATTGTTGGAGCCTTTTTTTACCTTTTAAAAGCATTTTTTTACTACTGATTCCAGAGAATAGGTAGTTAAAATGCTTTAAAAAAGTAAGAAAAGGCTCTGACAATCACAGCTGTGCCACATTATCATCGGAGCCTATTCTTTTTACTATTTATTTACTATGTACTATTTGCTATTTTTACTATATAAAGTACTACTATTTTTACTATTTGCCCGAACTGGTAGTAAAAAAAATGGCTAAAAAGTAAAAAAAAAATTCTGACAATCAGCTGAGTGACACCTGATTGTTTTTTTACATTTTAAAGCATTTTTAACTACCAGTTCCAAAGAACCAGTAGTAAAAAAATGCTTTAAAAGTTTTTTTAAAAGTTCCAACGATCGCACATTGCTCAGTTGATAGTCAGAACTTTTCACCCCCATTTTTTACTACTGATTCAATGACCCAATAGCATTTTTTACTACTGGTTCAGACAAACTGGGCTGAACCAGTAGCATTTCACCCCTGATCTTGACAGATTTGTACAGATTGGGCCCTCTCTAACAAAGTGAAATTCAATGTAAAGTAAGATTTTACATTTAGGCTAGAAAAACTAAATGCACAAGTACAGAGTAGGTGGTAACAGCTCAACAGTAGTAACTTTGAGAGGGAACTTGGAATCCTAGTGGATGATCACTTGAATATTAGCCAGCAGTGTGCTGCAGCTGCCAAAAAAGCCAATGTAGTCCTAGGCTGCATTTATACAGGGATAGAATGAAGATCATATGAAGTGTTAATGCCACTTTTTAATGCCTTGGTAAGACCACACTTGAAATATTGCAATATTGCATCCAGCTTTGGTTGTGATGATAAAAAATGTTGAGGCTCGAGAAAGAGTAGCAAAGATGATTATGGGGCTGGAGGTTAAAACATGTGAACAACGGTTGGCATAGGAATTGGCTATGCCTAATCTATTGACATGATAGCAGTGTTCCAATATCTGCCACAAAGATGTCAGCCTATTCTCCAAAGCACCTAAAGGCAGGATAAGAAGCAATGGATGGAAACTAATTAAGGAGAGAACCAAAGTAGAACTAAGGAGAAATTTCCTGACAGAAAAATTAATCAGTGGAACAACTTGCCTCCAGAAGTTGTGCATGCTCCAACACTGGAAGTTTTTAAGAAGAGATGGGACAACCATTTGTCTGAAATGGTATAGGACCATCTGTTTGAGCAGCGGGTTGGGCTGGAAGACCTCCAAGAACCCTTCCAACTTTGTTATTCGTTAATCCTAAAGGGTCACATACATTTGTGGGGGAGAAAAAGTAGGTTTGGATCATTTTCCTCAGCAAATAAATTAATAAGCATGCTGTTTTGATTCATTTGTTTAATTGGGTCCTTTTTAATTAGTTTTTGGACTGGTGCAAAGAATGCATTTTTGATCATATTTATGCAGAAATATTGACAATTCAAAATGATTCACAGACTTTAAAGCACCACTGTATTTGGCACAGTGGCTATTTTATTACATAAAAGCTTCAGTTCTGATGTATAACATTTTCTGTATAACATATTGGCTGGTAATGCTTCCTCTAATCTCTGAGAAAGGTATGTACGCACTATTATTCCTCTATGTTATTTTCTCTTGTCTGGTGAGACCAATGTTTCTCCGTGCTTTTCCTTTAAGTGCACTTCTTTAAAGAAATTTGGCTGAGTGGGGTTGGCTTTTTTAGACAATCTGTTATTGTGCTTTCAACTAAAAAGACACTGAAGAAATTATAGATTCTGGGTTCAGAGCTAAAAGTCAAAAGGGCTTATTTGGTGGCTTCATGAGAAAATGGAAATGCCAGAAACTTTGAGGGAATATCCTTTTAATACTAGGAACAGAGCACCTATCTAGTTCTGTTTTGCAATAGTTGCTCTTGCAAAGATACTGATTCTTAATGAGGTAATACAATCTGGAGTACACATATGGCTAATTAATCCATTTTGAATGCTTATGCATTCATTCTGCTCAGATTTGAGGTATGGGAGATCTATTCTTCAAAGTGCTATTTTATTCCCCTCTTCCCAGTTTTACATTAGATTTAATGGAATGGAATCTAATCTAGTATAAACTATATAAGAAGTTTGCCTTTGGCCAGTTTTCTCTGAAGGTTTAGGTAGGTGGTTAGATAGTCTAATCACTGTATTATGCTCGAATAATCTGAGAGTTCTGACACTTCCATTTTCATGATATTCTATAGATGATTGTGTATAGAACAGTAATTTTGAAATAAAGTATGAAGTCTTAAGAGTATGTTGCAAGTAATTGGAGGTGTGTCTCAATCCACATCAGTAGAAGATTGCCTATTGAATGAATATGAAATTGTGGTGGGCCTGCCAATTAAGCAGAAAATCCAATCAAAATTGCTCATATCTGAAAGAGAAGGTTTTTCTCTGAGGATGAATAATTTCTACTCATGAATAATTTCTACTCCTTGTGCACATTTCTCCTTTCATGGTATTTAAACGTATGTCCAATTTTAATTTTTCAAAATATTGCTATCTATCAAAACTTTGGAAAACAACTCCAATTCCAATGCAATTCCTACTCATCTGTTGCTGGCTGTGAGAATGTGGATTATGCTGCAGTCAGAGGAAGGTGGAAATCTGACTGGTTGGGCTGTTTGATATTACATTATGGTTTTCTTGAATATCAGAAGACATATGAACCTATGAAGAATCCTTCTATACCTCTTTCTCTAGCTTCTTGCAAGTCTGGTTGTACACACTGTGAGGAATGTACACAGTGTGAGGAGGCTTCTCTTGACCCTTTTAACCATTTTTTCCTATATTTGTATCCCTTCTGTTTTCTGGATCTGTAAATATGGCTAGCTTTTGTGATTAATGAATGAAGGAAAATTTTCTTACCGTGTTTTCTCAAAAATAGGACATGTTCTTATTTTCTTTTGACCCCCCAAAAATGGATAGGGCTTCTTTTTTGGGGTTTCTTAATTCTTTTGAGCTGCAGGAAATGGTGAACGCAGTCACCTTATGGCTGCTCATCCCCTTAGGGAGTTCTGTCTTTCTGGTTGCCTGGAGATATTTCCAGCACACTCTTGCTAAGCCCCAGCTTTGCCCACAGCTCCAGGCGACCTCACAGCCAAGGGACCCTCTCTTCCTTAGCTCACCTTATGCCTCTGGAGCAGGCGGTGACCACAATTTGCACTCTGCCAGGCCTGGAGCTTGGCTGTTGGTCAGGCTGCGGCTATGATGAAGTAGAAAGCCATGTGGCCCATTGGAGACTGCTCCCACCCCTGCCACCTCTACTTGACTGCTGCTGCTGCTTGAGAAAAAAAACGATCGGCAGGAAACTCTGGAAGATTGCTGTCCCTTTTGAGCAATGAAATGTTGCTTGAGAAAATGGTGATTTTCCGAAATAAAATTCAAACATACATACTTTCTGAATAGAATATTGACCGAGAACAATCATTGTACAGCTTGATACATGTTTTACATACATTTCTTTCTTCAAGTTTTGCCATAAGTACTTTTTCTCTTTTGTTAATTCTGTATCTCATATGTCTTCTTATTTTATAAACCATATTTCCATTCGCCCAAAATTTCCTACATACACATTTAGAATTGCTAGTTTAAATTCATATTAAAACCCTTCAAATCCAACTTTATCACCCTCATCTTAATTTCCATATACTTATTAAGATATACTCTCCTATTTTTCCCATTTACATATTTGTAATGCACCAGATTCTCTTTTTCATTTCATTTTAATGTTTCTAACCCTCATGAACAAAGAAAAAAAAACCAAAAGAAAATTTTTATTATTCATTTCTTTTTTTACCCCTGTACAATTCAATAAGCTCAGTAAAAACATTTCCTATTTCAGTTATATTTTTAGTATCCATCTCTTTATCTTCCATGTCTTTTTTCTGTATCTTTGTCTTGGTGGTTATTGTTTAACAAGGTCTTTAGTTCTTCCATGTCCTCCGCTGGTTCATGAATCATTTGAGATATTTCTTTTAGTTCCATTTTAAGGGAGCTATGTGTCTTTAAAATAAAAACCCTTATTTCTTGCCACATTTTTGTGTAAGTCTAAACAAACCCTCCTTGAAAATTCACAGTCTCTTATCAGAGTCGCCAAGGCAGGCTTAAAACTCTTCAGAATAGTTTTTTATTTTACCAGCAAATGTCTCTCTTCAATCCACAATTTCACAGTCAACAAAACCAACAAAGTAGCCAAGTTGTACATTAAGTTTAAAATCCACATAAAATCCTTTTCTCCAGTTGAATCAACCCTTTAAATCTTCCTTTGTTCCTTGGGTTTTATTGTTTAAATCTTTTTTTGTCTTTCTTTCCTTCCATATCACAACTGCCACCAATATTCCAAATCAGCAACCACAAACTCCTAGCCCTCACTGGCTCAGTTGATCCAGGGGGCCATGATTAAGGGGCCGAGCAGCCATGAGGTGACTGGAGAAGGGAAGGGCTGCCTCCTGCATTGGCCATGCTCAACTCCTTCAGTAGGATTTATTTTTGGGGTGGGGCTTATATTAGGCCAATCCCCCCAAAAATCAGGGTAGGACTTATTTTTGGGGTAGAACTTCCTTTCAGGCAAACAGAATATTAAGGCAAATGTCCCCTTTTCCTCCCCAAGATTAACATCAGAAATTGTTTTCTTGCAATTGGTAACCTTTGGCTGTTCTTACTAATTTGCTGCCCAAAGATCTGGATCAGTTTCTTCTTCCACAAAAAGCATGTCTCTCCTTTGCTATCTTCAGTCTGTTTTTCTATCTCTATTCTTTTAAACTGCCATTACATTTTAAAATGTATTCTTTTAAACTGCCATTACATTTTAAAATGTAAATGATTCCTGTTTCTGATTCTTTTTTAAATTTAAAAAGCAACAACATTTAAACAGGTGCTTCAGTGTCTTGGAATTCTCAGTGTCTTGGAATTCTCAGTACTTTTTCATTGTTTTGTTGAGCAAACTGAATAAAAACTGAGTTTGCAACAGCCCATGCCCTCCAGTGCACCATCCTTGCATATGAGCATATTTGGAAGTTTATGTTGGCAGTAAATTGAGAAGCTTTAGAAAGATGAAGTTCCAATAAAGTCCTAACTCTTGATCCCTTTCTATGGTTACTCAGAATTCTTGCCTATAACATTTGTAATAGTTGTAATCTAACACATTCATCTATAGCCATTAGATTTGTCATGACTGTACTCAAACAAATTACTCAGTACTGATTGATCCTTTTCATCTCATCACGAATCTGTCTGGTTGTACTAATTTGGTAGGAAAAAATCTGTATTTAAGCTAGGTTGTACTAAACGTTGACTTTCTTTTTTTCTTTTTCTACTCTAAATTTACTGGCAACAGTAAGAATGGTCAGCATAAATTTGGATAATAGAATTTGAGCTCAGATTTCTCTTGCATAATTTAATTTAAAGGGTATTGGGATTTTGTTTGTTTGGGGGCAGGAGTTGATTAGGACTCATTTTTTATCAGTAATCAGAAGGTACAATGTTGAAAGTTTTTTTTTCTACAACAGAACATGAAAACTAAGCTTTTTTGTGTTTCGTGAATTTCTAGATTTAATGAAGCTGTCTAAATTGTCTGTTTTCAAGACTATTGGTTGTTATAGCTGCCTGCTAGCCACTGCAAAAAGTTAGCTTTTGATCATTTTGCTGTTCAGTTGCCCAATTGGTTGTAAGAAATTGTATTCTGTTTAAATATACATAAGCTAAATATGTACAAGTTATTCCTTGGGGGGGGGGGAGTGGATAATTCTTATTATACATTAGGAGCCTTATTTTTAAAAACCCTGGAATAAGCATTACATAGATCTTGGGTGTTGATTGGCTCATTCATTCTTTACTGCTTTGCAGCACTTTTTCTTTTTTTAAAAAAGAAACATATAATGGCTAACTTCAAAAAAGGATATTGTCAGGGTTCCAAGTAATAGTCCCATAGCAAGCAGAACTCCGAGGCAACACTGAAGCTCCAAGATGGCTCCGGTCAGGTCAGCTTCAGGGTTGACATATATTCTTAAAGAATAACACATTGGAGAGCACTTCCGGTAGTGCTCGGTGGCAGACGCACTGGGGCGAGCTCCTGCCCCAGCGTCTGAAACTTACCTGTCTGGTGGGCCCCTTGGGGCACAGGCAGTCTGCAAAGGACACCTGCTGTAGGGGCGGATTGCCGGGGGCCCCAGGTTGAGCCGGGAGCCATTGCTGGCCTCACCTGAGGCACCGGGAGGTGAGTGGTGCGCGGCTGCCTGCATGGGCGGCTCGCCGATCGCGCCACTCAGCTGAGCACACCGGAAGGACATCATCAAGCACGGAGGAGCAGTGAGTAGCGGCACTGAACAGGGAGTTCCACGCAGGTGAAGGAGAGGGGAGAGAGATGGGGAGAAAGCCAGTGTTATTTAATTTTTTGAAATAGGAGGGGGTGGAGGTTTCCCCCCCTCGGAACTTAACATTGTACAAGGAGCCTCCTCCCTTGGAGTAGGAGGGAGGAGGTGAACTTAAAAGGCAATCTGCAGATTTGTTACCTTTGATTTTCGGAATTTGGATCCTGTTGGATGGGCTGGCAGTCGTCCCCGTCCCCCCCCGGAATGGGTAATGGCCGACTTCCGCCTTCTTTATGGATGTATGATTGCATCACTTCCTGACCAATATTTCCTAGTTGCACCAGACGGCACTCTAGGAATTTAACTCTTTGCCTCTGGAGGTGCTCCCCCCTGTGGAAGCTCTGAGAATTTCTCCTGTATCAAATATTGTTGGTTTTTTGCTTCTGATGCCTGGACCTCCTTGGAAAATTTCCTCATCTCTGCAGTTTATTTTATGGTGATTTGGTGAGACTGCTGCAAGGTTTTCAGAATGCCACGGGGTCAGAAAACACATGATTCTGGAACAATGGATAAAGTTACAGAAATGTTGGAAAAGCTACAGATGAAGATGAAATGCTTCAAGATGAAATGAAGCAAGGTCAGATGGACATGAAACAGGGACAAGAGACTATGAAGCAAGGTCAAGAGACTTTGAGACAAGAAATGGCTGTTATGAAAGAGGACATTAAGAAAGAACTTGCAGTGTGTTTAAAACTGAATTGACAAAAGTACAACAATTAAACAAAATCTGGAAAATGTGATTTTAAATTTGCAATTAGAAAAAAACATCCTTTCTTAGATTTCAGAACATTGCTGAAGAAGATGGAGAAGACCTTAAAAATAAAACGTGTACAATATTGGCATAATTTATAGGGAAGGAAATAGAACGTCTTAGATGGGACATTGATCAGGTTTATAGGGTAAATTTATATTATGCTAAAACACACAATGTCCCTAGAGAAATACATGTAAATTTTTTAAGGATGGAAACAAGGGATGAGATACTCAGAGTCCAAAGGAGGGAGGCACTAAAATATGGGGGCAAGGAAATAACTCTTCTAAAACAGATTCCAAAAAATATATGAGAAATAAGAAGGAATTTTTTTTTATCTAACAAATTGCATCTTAAAGGAATCTTGTTTAGATGGTTGATGCTGGAGGGATTAATGATTTTCTGGGAAGGCAATAAAATTAAAATTAATACTATCAATGAAGCTGAGGCCTTTATAAAAAAAACATGGAGCTCTACTTGAAATTCAAGACACAGGAGTTGAGGAAGGGGAGGTACAAGAAGAACAATACCTGTTTAGTTATTTTTACCCATTTATTCAGGCCTTGTACCCCTTGATGATGGATCTTGAATCAAGAGAGGAGGTACAAGGCAGGGAGGGGTTTTATGTTTAAATTAAAATTTTGGGGTTTTTAAGTT
>JANHFP010001272.1:95400-115118 GCA_032468135.1 Calamaria suluensis
TAAAGTCAGGAGCTAAAAACTTACCTCTTCCGTCTCGCTGGCTTGGGTTAAAAAAATTTTAATTAAGAAATAGGGGGTTTAAATATTTAAGAATTTTAGGGAAATTTTAAATAGTATTTTAAATGTCGGGTTTTAGAGCTATAGTTGTATTTAATAGACATTTTAATTTTTATGAATATATGTTTTTATGATTGTGGCTGTACACAGCCCCGAGTCCGCGAGGAGAGGGGCAGTATAGAAATTTAATAAATTATTATTATTATGTATGTTCCATTGGCATTATCACCATTCCTGAAAGAGTCTTATGTTATGATAATGGATATGTAGTGTATCACATTTGTGTCATCTATTGAGAATACCCAGAGCAGAAGAAAAACTTAAGTTTTAAGTTTATGCATAGTTGCTTTTTGTCATCATTTTTCCTCCTTCAGTTCCCAATCAACATTGACTGCTAGTCTTCTTCTCCTGACTGGGAAATTGAAGAGTCCTTGTCCACTGATGTCAGCCACATCTGTGTCATCACTTGTCTGCCATGCTTCTCCATACTAGAATATAATTTTGTGTATTCACTTATTTTACTGACCTGCATCCCTATATCTAGGTAGAAAGGCTTTCAGATTGGGCAGGAATAAACATCCCATTTAAATTTGGCTTATAGAGTGTGGTGCTGTATCTGCACCTCCCTAAAGAAACTCCTATGTCTGTAAGTGCTTTTTAAGTGTTCAACTGTTTTTTCCCATCCCAAAAGGGTTGGGCAGAGTCCTTGAAAGTCTCTATTCCTCTAACTCTATTCCTTTCTAATGTACTACAGGAATGCCAACAGCCTATGACCTCAGCAGTGCGATGACAGGTAGCACTAATGTTGGCCACAACAACCTTATTCCTCTAGGTGAGTTTATTTGCATTGTGCAGTAGATTGTGGCTTAAAGGGCGAGTCCTAGGAAGCAGTCTTGGTGACAGACCTGAGGAGCCCAGATCATCACCATGACCTCAGTACTGATTCTTTGGGGGGTTCAACACTTGTAGGCAAGCGCTTTGGAAAGCTAATATATCCTGCTTCATTTAAGTACTGACCTCTGAATGCCTGGTAGGGTATGTGGACCTTCAGCCACAGAATTACCTTTTTATTTTTTGACCTTGTGCTGTGCCTGTTTCACCCCCTTGTGAGAAAAAATGTACTCTACTGCCTTAGAACTCAACATGAATTTAGTTTGAGTGGTATTATTTTATAATTTTCTGGTTCAGAAAAATAAGTTTTAAAATGGTTTAGTTTTAAATACTGTTTCTGTACAGTGTAATTAAACAAAAGTACCTGCAACATGTTTCATTGCGAAAGTATCTAGATTTGCTATTTACATTAATGTTGACAATTGAAAGCTTACGTTAATAGACAGATAAAGCTATTATGGCCAGAAGCCAGCAAATGTATTAATTTGCTGGTTTAATTCTTAAATTAATTAATTTGCTGGCTTAGTTAGTTAATTCTCATTACCTCTGATTTTTCATCTTGTGATCTCTTGGTTTTTTTTGTATCTGGGTATCTACTAAGTTGACTTCCTTGAATAGAATATAATTTTTATTATGGCACAGACCATAATTCCAGATAGAAACAAAAATAAGTTAAAACAAAACAGGATGAAAAACAATGCAATTGGTGGTGGATTCATTAGTAGACAGTCAAAATCTCCCTAATTTTACAAGCAATATAACGATGGGTAATGATACCCTCATGAAAATTGGGTCTGCAGAAAGAGTTGTCAACTCTGGGTTCCACATATTTAAATATCTACAGAAATTGTGTTTCGATCTACAGGAATGGTATAGATTAGGCAAGATCACCGCAGAGCTCAGTGATTTAATAGAAAATCAAATAACTCTCAGTTCTTCTTAGTGGCCCTTGTTAGAATATACTATTTCCTCTACTGGATATCAGAGGATAATAGCCTATGGAAATATAATAAAACATAAACATTGTATTCGCAATTGGAATGAAAAGTAGCAAACTAGGACTTTTTCCTCGCAGAAGGAATATCTCAGAGCTTTCCAAGGCACCTAAGTACACTTATGCTTGGTACTGTTAATATCTCTTGAGAAGTGAAACTCAAGCATAATCTTTAGAATAAAAGTGGTTATACAAGGGATAGATGGACATACAAGGGATATTCTCCTGGGATTTGTGATAAGTTGTTTCTGAATTGATTTGACAGATACAGCTGTGGTGCTCAAAGTTCCTAAATTATTAGATAGAACATTAAAAACATTGCCAAGAGCATGGGAAGAAACAACATACTCTATGGGGGATTATATCCTACAAATTCATTTGGCTATGGCCGAGAGCTGAATTTCAAGCCATTCCTTAAGGCATGGGTAGTTAGATAAAATATTAATTCTGTAAGTACCAGTTTTAGAAACCACATGAATCATTGTATAATAACAAAAAGATTCTTCTGTGTTTTCAAAGATGATAAGAAATAGTACCTAACAAGTGCCCACAGGTCATTTTGTATGTGCCACAGTTTGAAGAAAGCTAAATCTCTTCATCTGCTTGCCAATTAATGTTTCATTTGGGAAAGAATTCCCAAATGTCTGCCAGGCATATTGAGGCCCAAGGTATTCTGGATGAGAAAGATTTAGAGTTGTTGGTTACAGGATGGAAACAAAAAGATTTGCACATCTCAAACTGGCTGATATTAGCTTTGTATCAGATGAAATGAAATGTTTTTTAAAGGAGACTTTATATTTGAGTTGATTTCCCAGGAGTTACCTGTTGTTGATGGTTAGATCATCCTCGCAGCTACCTCATAGTGTTCTATTGAAGTATTTTCTTAGGAACAAATTATAACTGTTACTTTTAGGGTCAGAAGTTGTAAACAGCTATATTCTAGAACACCCTTGGGATAGAACACTCCTGCTCCTCAACCCTCCAAATCAAATCTGCTTCTCCCCGCACAATTTTATCAAGATGGTGCTTCTTTGTCACAGTAGGTTTTATAATATTGCAAGCTGGAAAAGTGGTGTATCCAGAGAGGCTAGGGAGAGGTTAATGTCAGTCACATTCAGCTCAGCTTTAGATTTCTAAAATTTTACATTCTAGTTGCCCCCATCCTTACAATTTGTGAGAAATGGCTTGTGTTTGGCGTTCAGGTAAATGCAGGAGAAATTATTCTCAATTCCCAACCTCCATTCTTGTATATGATGACTCACTGAGTTGTTAATCAGATGCAGTATATTAGACCTTTTTCATGCACATGGCCTGTTTTTGGAATAGAGATGGGTGAGGCATCTGTAATGTGTGTACTTGCAGATGATGGAAACATGTTAAAAATGAAGTAGCCCCGTGTAGAGATTAGGCCTGTCTGAGTATTTTTCTTTTTTCCCAAGCAGCCAACACTGGGATTGTCAATCACACCCATTCCCGGATGGGATCCATCATGAGCACAGGGATTGTCCAAGGTAAACCTGCCCTTGGGCTTTTTTGGAACTGAGGGGAAAGTGGCCCTGTGTGCTCTCTTCTCCTCTGTAGGATTTTGAACACTTTGGCTGAGAAAAGTAGCAGGTAGCATGTTGGGTTTGAGAAGGGGCAAATACTTTTACAGTACATTTTGAAACTGACATTATTCCTGAAATTGAAACTAAGCTAGATAAAATTCTAGATAGAATAAATTCTATTAGCTCATTTTGGCATCAGACTGGTTTGCATCAAGGCAGCTCTGGGGGCACTGTGGTTATTGACTGGTTTATTCTTGCTTGAGTTTTCAGGGGCAAGAGCCTGCTATCTTTGGTGCGTAATGTGGACTAGAACTGAGCAGTTGAACCGATTGGCATTTTCACAGTCCTGTCCATGCAATGAGGCAGCAAGCTCTTCCTTATAGATAAGACAGCATGTCTCCTCTTTTCTATTTCTTACCCCAACACTCCCGTGGCATTAAAACTACATTTTGCCAGCTATATTAAAAAATGTGAGGTTTTGAATTTAAATTTGCTAGATCAGGAATGGATTTGGATCCACTTTTTTAAAAAAAACAGGTGACTAAGTTGTACTTAGACTTTTTTTGCTGAAAACAAATTCCTTCTGCTTTATCCAGCTGAATGATTTTATCTCCTGCTACAGGTTCATCTAGTGGCCAGAGTGGAGGAACTTCAGCTGCTCATTACCCAGTCAACAGCCAATTCACTATGGGGGGACCAGCCATTTCTATGGCATCCCCCATGTCTATCACCACCAACACAATGCATTATGGGAGCTAAGAAACCCTTATCCCCGAACTGACAGCATCAGGAAACCAAATGGAGAAAACGTTCCATCTACCTGCCCACCTGCCCACTGTATCTCACCAGTTGGCACCAATTCTCTGGATCTCTTCTGCCCTCCAGTAGGTTACCCAGAGATGGTCCAATCCTTGTACAATAGAAGACAAACACCCACTGGCTTAATAGCAAACTTCAATACGTTTTTCATGAAATGTTGGAAATTTCAACTTGCTCAACCATGACTGAGTTCCTGTGCTTACTGTGTCTTACAACCAATCATGTCAATAATAGTATCGTTCTTCAGTCTGCTATGACTGATTGGCATTAGGCACAGGCTGTAGATCTGAACTGCCATAGGGCCTCTAACATGCTGTAGGCAGCCCAACAACAACAGAAACTTGATCATTTATTGCTACACTCCCAGTATTTTAAATGAAGGGGCTGCAGCTGGCTGTAGAATGGGCACAGGTAAGAATCCAGCAGCATATCCATGTCGATTTCTTAGGCATCCCAATCTCTGGGCTAATGTTTGTTGCATTATTAAGACTTGGGAGGAATATCTCCTGGGAAAGACAAAGACCCATCAACTTCCTGACTTTCAGAAAAGCCCCAGCATCTTACTGCTGTAAGCCTTGGGCCATGTGAAAAACATCTGAGATGAAAGAAGACTGTTTTATATGCCACAAGCACCTTATCAGCAGGTCTGATGATTGCCAGTCTCTTGGGAATACTAATGTAGCATCAAAGGGTTAAAAATTTAAAACACAAATGTACCAAAAATATTGTTGCTGACTGAAAATGGTTTGTGTATCAATTTCCTGTTGCTCATTTTAAACCTAATCCCATTTTCTAGTCTGTTCTTAATGTGACAGCACCTATGATTAGTTTCTCCCTTCTGGGCAGAAGTGGATGCAAAGTGGTTTAGTATGTAACTTGTCTGCTTCCCACAGTAACCAACAAAAGACTCTAAATAGATTGGCAATTGTTATGGGGTCACTTTGTAGTACTTTTATGTGTAATTTGTAACCCATTCTGTTTTCCTTCTGAAGAGCCTCAAGCCAATGTTTCTGAAAGGATTTGACAAGCAACTATTTTATGGAGGAGAAAAGTGGCTTACAAGTGGCTTACATAATGTTCTTTGGGTCCCAATAGTGGCTGAATTGGGAGGAGGGATGGGACCATTCTGGAGAACCTTCATAGTGGCTGGATTGTGGGTCTATAAAGCCAATTGTTGGGTCTGGCTGATCAATGATTTTGTGACTATTGAATAAAACTGGGAGGGTTTTGAAGATCTGTTTGTAATGGCTGGTTTCCCAATTTCAGGTTTAGATGAAACAGATTAATGTTTATTTGTATTCAACTATGTTGAAATGCCTTCCCACCAGAAATGTTCCTCAAATGATTTGACTTTCCTTACATTGCTAAAAAGTAGCTCGATTCTTCTAGTCATATAGTTAAAGAAAGTTTAGGAAATTATTAACTTGTTCCCTGTTAGGCTTCTTATGGCTACCTTTGACATGATCACAAGTCACTCAGACAAGTCCTGGATACAGCAGAAGTATTGGCTTTTTAACAGTCATTCCTGCAAATATCTGCTCTATATTAATATAGGAAGTTAAGAAAATGCTAATGTACTTTCCAGAGATGATAGTTTAATTCAAATGAGCCTTGCATGCCAAAGAAATTATGGTTAAATTAATTTTAAGTGATATTTTGGTTTATATGAGAACTTCACTCTTATATAATTATTTGCTAAACCCACAGGAATGCACCAATTTAGTTAAATTTTCCTGCATTTTTTTCTCTGTTGCAATTGACCTAGGATTTAGCTGAAATAGGTGTAAGAGACAAAGCCTTCATGCAGCCCATCTCTTCTGCCCTCTTGCAACAGGCCACTCTCCTACAGCAAAGCAAATGGCAGCTGCATGGACCAAAGCAGCTCTGAATGCTTAGAATTGCCAGGCCTCACAAGTGGCTTCTAGTGTAAGCTGCTTCCAAAATCAGGCCAACTGCTGGTGTGCTCTGGCTGGCAGCAACAAAACAATGAATTTTGAAATGGTAATGTATGACTTTGCTTGGCCCACTGGCAGGATCCTCTTCCAGGTCAGGTTTTTTTATGTCTCTTGAATCGGGTGTCTTGAGTGTCTCTTCCCTGATGCTGGATATTCAAGATCGATGTCTGTAAAAGAAGCAATTCAATAGAACAGATATTGGGGAGAGAGATCCACAAGTCAAACCTTTCCAACAGTGTTGTGATTCTGCATTTCCATTAATATGGATAAGTAAGGGGATAGTAATACTTGAATTAAAATACCTGCATATTTTTCAAAGCCTAGTGCAGGGTGTTATCAGATTCCTTTTCCCTCTGCTGCAGTAAATGAGGGTATATGCTTCTGTTGTTGAGTTGCAGTTGTATAAGCAATAGGAGATGAAGATGTGATGCTTGGTTTCTGAAAGAAATAGAGCTTCAAAAAGACAAGATTAAATTGGTTGGAGCAGGAATCAAATAGGATTCATTCCACATCTGTTCCATGCCCCCTCCACCAATAACCTGGATTTCATCATGACTGTCTTTATCCAATTTTTTAAAATGTTCAAAGGAGCAAACAGAGTAGCTTTTTTATTCCAAACCCTGGCTTCACAGATACTACTCACTTATTCTCTCTCTCTCCCCCCCCCATCCCCTTACCCTTCAACATAGTCTGATGAGTAACAGTTTTCAAAGGTGTTTGGTGCTCTAACATCTTACACTTTGCAATTTGCAACTACACACCTTTATTTTCGACTTGGAGACTTGCATTACATATATTGCATTTGTCCCACTTAAGATTGAATCTTAACATGCTCCATAGAAAAAGGGGCGGTTATACAGAAAAAAAATAATATACCCTAACTGAAACACATACTAGTCAAACTCTTTCATAAAATATGTTGCTCTAGGTTTAAAGAAACAAAAAGCTAAACATGCTTATTCTCCAATTGTCTGTTTCTCTCGGCAACTGAAATACATTAGTGCAGAACAGAAGATACATACCTTGCATCCAATAGCTAGGAGGATATGAAGAGAAACAACAATGGCCATTACAGCACAAGCAGCTGGCTTGCTATCTGAACGGATAACTGGCCAGAAGGTAAGGACCAGAACTGAGCCTGACAACCCTATTGCAAGTATGATCAGGAGCCACTGCAGCCATGGGATAGGGATTAGCCACAGAACCTATTAAGGAAGATGACAGTAAATCAGTATGGCAAAATTTTTAAGATCAGTTTGAAGAAGAATCTGGCAATTCCTTGCAAGAATATATTCTACAGAGAATGATAAATTTGCCAAATGTCTGACAACTTACCACAGTAGGAATGTACACAAACAGTGAGTAGCCATAAATGCACACCATTTCCAGAAAAGAATACACATCAGTGGTGACATGGGCTCCCTTTCGCCACTGTAGGTAGCCCCACAGAACTAAGGGTACCAGCCAGGCATAGCAGTAGATTACGATGCCTGCAATAGTCACTGCACAAAAAGAAAATTCTATTAAATGCATCATTCCCTAGCAAGAACTAAAATTGAAACATGTCATAGCCTTTCGTCATATCTAGAAAGAAAAGGAAATGGGAATTCATAAAATAAACTAATTGTTTTAGAATAGTCTATAAAGTAGTGCTTTATTATCATTTTGATTCCCCCTCCCTTTATGCATAGCTCAAGATGGCAAAAGTGCCTAATGTTCCTGCCTCCTATTTTTCCCACAGCCCTGTGAGGTGGGCTGGGCTGAGAGATAATGACTGGTCCAAAGTCATTTCATGTCTAAGGCAAACTCAATCTTTTGGTTTCTGCACAAACTCTTTCTCAGTACTGATAAATAAATAAACAATACATGCCTTCGTTCCAATTCTAAGGGGTTAAATAAAAGTTGGGAGCCAGGATTTATACATTTTTTATAATGCTCTTCATTTACACATTTTAAATACAAGACAAGGAGATAGTTCTTTACTTCTCATAGCCAAACAGATATTCATCTGTATGTATGAATTGGGAGCCATGGTGGCACAATGGTTAAAATGCAGTATTATGACCTAACTGCCAGGAGTTTGATCCTGACCAGCTCAAGGTTGACTCAGCCTTCCAAGCAGGAGTGAAATGTAAAATGTGTTGCTACTGGTTCTGTGGGAATGGCTTTGTGGTGGGTGGGTCACATGACTAGGTAGGCGTGGCCAGTTTTCTTATTTATTTTTTCATTTTATTCACTGGATTAGGTAGAAACACATACATTTACACATGCCGGCACGATCATGGGAGGCTTTCTCCCCCCCCCTTTCATTTTAAAAGCATGTGTTTCTACCTAATCCAGCGAATACTTGGGTAGAAACATGCTTTTAAAATGAAAAGAAAGGCTCAGACGATCGGGCAGAGGGGGCAGGGGCAGGGATTTTTACTACCAGTTCTCCAAACCACCCGCCACCATCAGCCAAAGTGGGAGTATTTCACCCCTGCTTCCAAGTAGGTAAAATGAGGACCCAGATTGTTGAGGACAATATGCTGACATTGTAAACTGCTCAGAGAGCGCTGTAAAGCACAATGGAGTGGTATATACATCTTAAGTGCTATTTCTATGTATCAAAATACTCAGCAAACAACAAAAATATTTTTCCACATATTTATCTTGCCTCTTCTTGATATGGATACACTTCTACCAACCAGAGTCACTCCATAGTAAGATGGGTGGCATAGAAACATGTGTTTCTGTATATAAATTATACACAGAAAATGATTAGCAGTATAATTCAACAATTAATATACTAGACTCAGAACTAAAGTTCTAGGAAAGTACTTTAATATCAAAATCTCACCTTTGTGGAATTGAGGGCTATAGTGGAAGGAGGAGCTCCCTCTTTTTTCCAGGAAGTAAGATAAGTTACCACCAATGGCTAATGTGAATACCAATGTGGCACAGATCCAGAAAGGTCCTGAGAAGGGCAAAAGAAAAGAACAACCAGAGTCACTCCACAGTAAGGTGCATCATTTCTCCATTTACTAATATATTAGCCCTCTGTGATTAATAAATTTATCTAATTCTGAAAAAAAAAAATTCAAACATCATTGATTCCAATCGTGTGATCATAAAATTCCAATTCAGATTATCAAATGCTTTCTCTGCATCTATACACATCAATGCCAGCTGCTTTCCTGATTGTGTTTCATAATATTCTAAAGTGTTTAAAATTATACATATATTATTTCTAATATTTCTGTTTGGTAAAAAGTCATTTTGATCCAATCCAATAATTTCATTTAATATCTTTTTCATCCTTTCAGCCAAAATTGTCATGAAAATTTTATAATCTATGTTTAACAGCGAGATTGGCCTATAGTTCCTAACCAACTGGTTATCTCCTGCTTCCTTGGGATAATTAATGCCTCTCTCCAGGATACCGAGAGGCTTGCTTTTCCCATGGTCTCGTTGTATAACAACAACATTGCCTCTTCTAATGGTTCTTGTAGTTGTTTATAAAAATCTGCGGGAATGACATCTGGAACAGGTGTTTTATTGTTGTTTTTTTGTTTCTGTATTGCCCTTCTCAATTCCTCTATTGTAATTTCTTTATTCACCATCTCTCATATCTTATGAAATTGTTAAGGTCTTATTGCTTTCAAAATATTTTCTCATTTCCTCCTCCTCCATCTCATCCTGTTTGTATAATTTTGTAAAATATTCCTTTGCAATTTTTTGTTTTCCTTGTTGTTGATGTAGTATTCCCTCCTAATCCTGTAATGCCACTATTAATCCCTTTTTCTTTTCCTTTCTTAATCTGTACACTAGCCATCGGCCTGGTTTACTTGCCCATTCAAAATGTATTTGTCTCGTCTTCTTTAATTTTATAGCCAATTCTTCCTGCTGTTGTAAATTAATTTTGTGTCTAATCAAAACTATTTCCTTCTTGATCTTTGATTCTGATCTATCTTTAAATCTCTGTTCCAATTTTCCTAGTTTGTCCTGCAAGTCCTTTTGTTTCTTTCTCCTTTCCTTATTTTTTCTTGCTCCAAATGCTATGGTTAGACCTCTAATATACCCTTTAGCCATGTTCCAGAGGTTCTGCAATGACGTTTCCTCATTTTGATTTTCCTTCAGGAAGAAACCCAATTCCTTCTCCATCCATTCTTTATATCCTCCCTCATTAATCACTCTCTGACTCATGGTCCATCATGTCTTAGTTATATAATTTCCTTTCAGTTTTAATCTCATTGGATTGTGATCTGCCCATTCATTAGGCACAATTTTCACCTCTTCAATTTTTTTGTTCTATTTCTATATCTGTCCAGATCATATTGATTCTGGACCATGAGTCATGTGGACAAGAGTGGAAGGTATATTGATTATTTTTTGGGTTTCGTTCCCTCCAGATATATTTAATTTAGCTCCTGCACCATGTCAAAAAAAGAGGATGGTAAAGTTTTCCTTTGTCTTTTTTTTCCTTTCTTTTTCCCCTTCCAATAATCTATTTTTGCATCTACGATGGCATTAAAATCTCCGACAAGACAGATGTTCCCTTTTTCCAATTGTGCCAATTTTCTATGTAATTTTTAATAAAAATTGCCCTGTTTTTCATTAGGTACATAAATATCTTCCAACATTATTTTCTGTTGATTTAATATTATTTCCACTATTAATATTCTCCCCTCTTCATCGGAATAAATTTGTTCTGGTTTAAGCCAATTCTTAATATACATAATTACTTCTCTCTTTTTTTTGTGGTGCAACAGCTGTGTATAATTGGCCTAATTCAGATTTCTTTAATAAATGTTTATCTTGTGTAATGCGGGATTCTTGAAGGCATATCATGTCTAATTTTTTCTTGTTGTAATTTATAAGAAGTTTGATTTCTTTTTTTTAGAGTTAAATCCATTTATATTTAATGATAGTAGTCTAATCCCTTGATTCATTTACTCTTTTTTACTCGACGGTCAAGTTTCTATTCTATACCTAACTTCCTCCTGCTGGTCTACTCTTTCTTGCTCCCTATTCACTGTTCCTGCATCCACCCTTCCTTCAACTCCTCCCCCCTTTTCTTCTTCTTGACTTCTGTTGTCCTCCATTTCCCCACTTTCCAGTTCTTCCACTGCTGCTAAACATTCGTCATAGAACAACTTTGCTTTTTCTAACGTGTCTTTCCGAATTCTCTTGTCTTGCCAGGTTATCAAGATTCCATCTGGATTAACCATCTAAATCAGTGATGGCGAACCTATGGCACGGATGCCACAGGTGGCACATGGAGTCATATCGGTAGGCATGCAAGCATTGCCCTAGTTCAGCTCTGATACAAATGCAGGCAGTGACTAGCTGATTTTCGGGCCTTCCAGGTCCACCAGAAGTCAGGAAAGAGGCTGTTTCCAGCCTCTGGAGGGCCTGGGAGTGTGGGGAAGGCCTGTTTTTCACTCTCCCTGGGCCCCACAGCCTTTCTAGGGAGGGTGGAGTGAATTGAATTATGGGTGTGGGCACACAAACATGCAAACCCCCCCCCCCCGGCACCCTCCACATTTGGCATGCAATGGCAAAAAGTTAGCCATCACTGATCTAAATCAAATATCATGCTTTATTAATTGTGTAGATAGGAATTGGTAATCTCGTCTATGTTCTCTTACTCTCCTCAGGACTTGTTTTAATATTATTATTTCCCTCTCTTTATATGTTATCTTTACGTTCCTAGATCTCCTGTAAATCTCATCTTTCAGGGATCTTCTGGCGAACCTAACATGGGTCTCTCTGGGTAACTTGTGTCTTCTTGCATAGTTAGTGAACACTCTGTATACTTCCTCTATTCCATTTTGTAGCTCAATTTTATCAAGTCCAAAGTTTTCTGCCAGGATTTCTATTACTACATTTTGCAGGTCTTCATCTCTGTTTTCTTCTGTATTCTGTAATCTCAAATATTGTGCTGATTTATCCAATTCCAAATATATGACTGCCTCTTCCAGGTCTCAGTTAGCTTCTTTCAGTTGTTTTTCAGTATCATCCAATTTTTTCTCTGTTTTTTCTGACCATACTTCTAAGTCTTTTATTCGTTGCCGATTTTCCACCATAATGTCTTGGATTTCCACCATATTATCTTCTACTCTTTTAGTATTCTGATTTTAGGTCTCCCAAATATTTACTCATAGTCACTTGCATTTAGATATTTTTAATATTGCCTCTATTGACATTTGTATGTTTTGCAGCAGTGTTGTTGTTTTTCCTGCTTTCTCTCCATCCTTCATTCCTGCAGGAGACACAGCCATTGGGTGGTTTTCTTAATTGTTTTTGTAAATGTCGCAGTTGTGGACATATTAGATTCGCCAGAAATCCTCCTTTATTACCAATTCCGTAATTACTTTTAGTAGTTTCTATAATAATTCCTTTCTTTCTTTCCAATTCCAACCTCTTATTTATTGTACCTCCTGTCTTAATGTGTTCCCAGCAATATCCTCTCAATTCCTTCTTTTAGAATTAAGCTCTTCAGTTCTATCAAATGTCTAGATTTTCCATTTTTATAATGCAACAAAACAGAATTGGGTATCAGTAAATTTTGCCACTTTCCTTAATTTTATGGAAAATAGGGTTTGAGAACAGATAGGACCAAGAGCACTAAAGCTGTATTTCCATTATCAGGGATAAGGAAAACGAGAAATGGCACTTTGGCAAAAATGTTTGAAACCTAGCAGCACTTTAACAATGGGGCATGTATCTCAGCACAGAATTTGAGATCTTGTGGGAAATGGAACCATCCTTGAAAAAAAAAATGACCATAGTGCTTCAGCCTACTATATCTACTTGTGACTGCAGAAATGCTACATGGCCTTTCCCAACTCTGCTATAATGGGCTGAAAACCAAGGACTGCTATTGGCCCTATGTGCATTTGACAGACAAAGTAAATGGAAAATTAGGAAAATTTGAGGGTTTCTGAAGATTTCTTGCATCTGTGAAGGTAACGCAAGAAACTACCTTTGTTCTACGTCTCTTACAGTTTCTGGCCTGTGAAAACTACAGGTAGTTTTTGGCTCACAACTGGTTGTTTAACAACCAGTTGGAGGTACAGTGGCCTCAGAAAGGGTGTGCTATAAAACACTTCTGTTGGACAATGTGCTACTCTCTTCCTCATGGTCACATGATCACATTTTGGATGCTTGCCAATTGACTCACATTTTCAATCAGTTGCAGCATCCTGTAGTCACATGATTGTGATTTGCAATGGTGTTTGTCAAAAGATGCCCATTTGGGAGAGTGAATTCACTTAATGACATGATTGGCTTAACAACTGCTTTAAAAATAGTAAAAAGAACAGGTCCGGTCATGTGGATGCCTCAACTTGTGACCAAAACAACTCAACAACCACAACTATGGTCCCAGTTATGGTTGTAGGTGAAAGCCTGCTTGTATTGTATTGCAAGTAGATGATCCTTAAGGGATGGACTCTGCCCATTTATTTCATGAAGACTTATATGGACTATTTTTTTAAAAAGGGATCTTGCTCTTTACCCATCAAATTTAAGAGCTGATCCCCAAATCAGAGACCTGGATCAGTCTGAACACTGACTGACCATTGGTGGCAGGAGAAATAGATTATTTGTGTGTCAATTCTTCCCTAGTCTATTCAGTATTGCTTAGACTGGTCTTGAATGTTGGTTTAGTACTCTTGGAATAGCACTAAACACTGGAGCTTTTTAAGAAAAAAATGGACACCATTTATGTGAAATGTTACAGGATTTCCTGTTTGAGCAGTGGATTGGACTAGAAGACCTCCAAGGTCCCTTCCAACTCAGTCATTCTGTGATTCTATGAAAGGAAAATATATTATTGGAGTAGGAACTTCTCTGGACTCACCATAGAGGTCAGGGTTGTTCTGCAAGTGATGCCATACAAAGTTTTTCCCTGGTAGTGGAAGTAAGGAGCCTCTTATTCTGTCCAGCACCTGATAAATAGGAAAACATCATGCTTCAGCAATTTAACTCCAAAATTCTCTATAAATGTTGGGATGCCCAACTTGTTGGTGCCAGGATGTTTACAAAAACTTCCCTTAGCAATCCACTTCCCATCTTCCCATAGTTTAATTTCTAATTAAACTATTAGAACCATTTCTAATAATATGGATTGCTATGAGAGTTCAGATCTCATGCAAAAAAATCTGTTTATAATTTTGTATTTTGCTTCCAATTAAAAACAAATTTTGTGCATAGAACAATATTTTCCTTAAACAGCTTTAATTGATAGAACTTGTCCGTTGGAGTTTGCAAGGGAACCATCTGAAACAAATGTGGGGGAAGGAGGAGAGGAGCAGAGTAAAAGCAAGTCCTGACACATAAACAGATTTCAGAAGCATAGGGAACATCACAATGGCTTAATAATCATCCTCTTCCCCCTCCCCCCTTCAATACGAGGTGGAGAACAAAAATCTTGTAGTGTTTATTCAATATTTTTAGTGTCTAAAAATAATAAAAACTCTGCACCAGTAGAACACTGAATTTTGCTCAAAAATCACTAGGTTAAGGAATTATTTAATTAAAATAATATTTAAATGATTGCTATGTTTAAATTCTATTTCCTGAATTTTGGAGTTTAAACTAAAAAAAATTCAAGCGACTTGAAGTAATTTTGGTACATATTAGACCTGCTTTCAGAATTTGCTTTTTGGGTTTGCCTTCAAAATGTGGATTCTAGTACCTGGTATGTGTCAACATTGAAAAAGATCTGGTAATATTCAAATGTCCAAAAACTGGAATGCTTCTTCTGGAAGATCAACAGCTGCAAAAATGAAAATGGAAATTACTGCTTTCTTCATGTCTAGGAGAGAAAACACATATACATATATTCCTCAAGTTATGAATGTAACAGAGCCTGCCTATTCGTAACCCAAAGATTCATAGGAGTGAATTGCAATCACTCCCTCCTTTCACCCACGCTTTTGCTAATCAAATGTGTGACTCATTAAGTGTACATGAGGTAGCTCAGGGTGGGGAAGGACATGGGGGGGTAGCATTGGAACAGGCCACTTGCTTCAGAGCACCCAAGGCCTCTCCTTCTGGAGTGGCTGGCAACATCAGTGACTTTTCTCCAAAGGCTTCAAGCCTCCCACTGGCATGTAAAAACTTTTCTTGTTCCTGCGCAAACTGGAAGCTTCTGGATGCCCTAAACTTGAAAGACTTCAGACACCCATGCTCTGCAAAAGTGTTGCAAGAGATCATGCCCCCTAGCTTTTTGCCTCTGCTGAAAAGTGTTTAAGAGCCTATGGGATGCCACTTCAAAGAACTGCATAGGGCGGTGATGGCTAACCTTTTTGCCATCATGTGCCAAAAGTGGGGGATGCCCAAGGAGGTTGCATGTCCACGTGCCCACACCCATAATTCAATTTCCCCCCCTCCCTAGAAAGGCTCTGAAGCCTGGGGAGAGTGAAAAATGGGCCTTTCCCACCCCCAAGCCCTCCAGAAGCTGGAAACAGCCTCTTTCCCAACTTCTGGTGGGCCTCGAAGGCCCGAAAATCAGCTGGCCAGCACCTGCATGTGCATCAGAGCTGAACTAGGGCAACACTTGCGTGCCCACTGATATGGCTCCACGTGCCACCTGTGGTACCCGTGCCATAGGCTCGCCATCACGGGCATAGGGCTTGAGGAGGCCTTTGCTGGAGGGAGGGAAGCTTGTCACTCTGTTTTCACCCGGAAAGGCCTCTGCTAAAGAGAATGGAGCCCCTGAAGGGAGCACATTTCACTCCGGAGCTCCATTTTTACCAGGAAAGACCTTTCCTTAAGGCAAGGGTGTCAAACTCAAGTCCCGTGGGCAAGATCTGGCCCTCAGGGTGCTTTTTTTACCCCCCGCTATGCAGGGTGCCCATGGGGCACCCTGGAAACAGTGAAGGACCGGCCCTCAGTGCCTCTGCCAATGAAAATGGAGCTCAGAAGGACCATGTGCAGCCCTCTCAAGCCATTCTGCCATTTTCACTGGCATAAGGTTAGAGGCCATTGCAGCTGAAATGCAGCTTGGGTACCTGTTTTTGCTGGCAGAGTGGTCAGGCCACCACACGAGCCCCCAACACAAGTGATGTCCAGCTGACCATGCCCATCACGGTCCCCCAAGTTCAAACAACCCTGATGCAACCCTCAATGAAATTGAGTTTCACACCCCTGCCTTAAGGCCTCTTCTGAAGAGAATGGAGCCCCCAGGAGGCAGTTCAGCACCTACTGAAGTTTCCCAATGCTTTTCGAATACAGCTCTACTACAGAGCTCAAAGTGTAATTTGACCATTGAGATAACTAACCCAGAACCAGCAGTACACTGTAATTGGCAAGTATTCTACTAGGCTAGGCCAGTAACTGACACTAGGATATTTAAATATCAGTCCCAGGCTGTGAAACCCAATTTTGTCAAGTGGCTCTTTATTAGATTGGAGAAACATAAGTGGTATATTGCACAGATCAGTCCTGGTTCTCTATTCTTCAATATTTTTATTTACAATTTGGATGAAGAGAATACTTGTTAAAATTACAGATGTCTTTAAAATATTAGATGAGCTGGTTCCGACATATGGGTCTATTCCCCCCGCAGTTTCTTCACCTTAATTACATTTACATATTTGATTCCTTTTTGATTAAACCATTTTCACGTTTATTATACATCATGGTATTTCACAAAATATGTTCATAAACAAAAATAACCCACTGCTATAATGAATATTAATGTTGATATCAGACTGTTAATACTTTAGTTTGCATACTTTTTTCATTATTAGTCTGAAATTCTGAGGGCAAGGAAGAATAAACATAATTGGGGATGGGAAATGAAGTATGGTAAGAACAGACTGAGGGGGAAATGGGGAATCCATGGTTGTCCCAATCCTTTGGAATAGCCTCCCTACTGAGCTTTAGAAAGTTCCACCCTATTAACCTTCGCACAGGCTGTGAAGACCTCCCTTTTATTCAGACATTGGACTAGATAGGAAGTGAGCCCAACAAATGTAAATGGAATCTAGAATAGTAACTCTACCCACATAGTGTTTAAAACAGCACCTCTCCAAAATTCTGCTAAAATTCAGCACCCAAAAAATCTACATTCTGTAATTTTCTTAATCCCCGCCCTTAAACACTTAACTGCCCTTAACTGCTCCCTGAACAGCCAAAAATTGACTTCGTTTCTGTTATCCAATTTAAAACCCTTTCAACTTCTTTAGTAATCATAAGCATGTTTAGGCAATTAAAGGTTACATGGCCTCCTGCAGTCTAGTCCCTCAAACATTGCCCATCCTAGCTAGTTTCAGAGGTTGGTGTATCAGATAGAAACAATGAGTTTATCATTGTCCCTGTATTACATGATATACATGATCCCTGTATTGTGGCTGAGTTTGCTGATTTCTCTATTTTTTGTAAATTAAATAATTATTTCTGCCCGTTCTAATTTTACTCCTAATTTGTTGCATGAATTTTTGGACCTTTAATGTGAATTTGTCAAGAAATACTATAGCCAAATTAGAAAGGTTCCCTTGCCTTTTTGTCTCATGAGTTTACGTTGACTTATGCTTAAAACATTTTGCAATATCACACTTTTCAAAAACATTGTATTTTTTGCACATATTGTTCATAGTTTGATGTTCCACTAAATTGGTAAGCAACATATAGTCTTTTCACCAGTTTCTGAAGACCCATGTAAGTACTGAGTTAAGTTAGGAATCTTCCTTCTTCCCAAAATATTATTTGGAGTAATTACATAGCAAGTTAGGGACACGGTAGCTCAGTGGGTAAGGTAGCTGAGTTTGTAGATCGGATGGTCAGCGGTTCAAATCCCTAGTGCCGTGTAATGGGGTGAGCTCCCGTTACTTGTCCCAGCTTCTGCCAACCTAACAGTTCCGAAAGCACGTAAAAAATGCAAGAAGAAAAAATAGGGACCACCTTTGGTGGGAAGGTAATAGCGTTCTGTGCTTTAGTCATGCTGGCCACATGACCACGGAGGCTTCTTCAGACAGCGCTGGCTCTTTGGCTTTGAAACGGAGATGATTACCGCCCCCTAGAGCCAGAAATGATTAGCACATATGTGCGAGGAAAACCTTTACTTTAGGCAAAAGAAGGCCCTGTTTTTATAAGTAGCATTTCATTTTTTTTCTTTTTACAAAAAATATAAATAAAAAGTTATAGTCCAAAGGGTCTGTGCAAAGAAGTCCTGAAGAGGAATACAATAATTAAATTATTGTTTCTCACATTAAAATGGAAAAAAAATGAATTCCTACTGTTTTGTTGTTTTGATAAAGAAGTTGATCATTGTGTGCAGATATGTTCTGTCTGTCTCTCTTTTTGCTGCAACTTGCTTTAATAATAAAGGAGAAACATGAGCATCACTGCAGCATTACTGGGATTTTTTCCCCCTTTTTTAAATCTGTGACGTTAACCAAAATGTGATAATGGATGTTCTCAAGGGTCCCATTTATAAACAATTTTATATGGGGCAAAATGCAAACTTATACCTCTGCAATTACCAATGTCCTGTTTATCCCTGTTCTAAGAATGTAATATTGAGAGTTGCCAGAGGCTTTGGTAAATTGCCCCCAATCTGCTTCTCATTTTTCTGAAGTATACACCTATATAGCAAACTTAAGGGTGGTAACCTGAAGAAGTCATCTAGGGTTGTTTTTTTTTTTACTATATTTTATGCATCATGCAAAAAAAAAATGCTGTTAGTTCAATTTCGAGATGCAAGGCCATGAAATGCATCTAGAGTTATGCTGTGAACTATAAAGTACCCCCAGAAGCTAACTGAAGGAATGCCTAACTCAGAATACAAGCCTGCTTTGCATGTTAGATATTTTACTATACCAGCAATGAATATATTTGAGGTTGGGGAAAAAACAGTTCAACTGAAAGGGTTTCTTAGAGTAGTTTCAACCTAGGTACCCAAAGTGCTGAAAGGGTTCTTCATCTACTGGACATTGACATGCCTCTATCTGGGCAGTTCAAAGGACTACAATGTGTGGTTTTGTAAAATACTCTTTTACTCCTAGAAGCCTGATCATGAAAAATATTTCATAGAAGGGACCTCTGCCCAGTAAATCAGCTGAAAATCAATAGTTCCAATAGTTTCATTTGGCTCTACTGCAAGGAGACTCCAAGCCAGAGGTGACAACTACACTCTTCATCTACAACCAATAAGAAGAGGCAAGATTACTGGCCATCATTCCTACAACTATGTCAATGCATATTAACATTCAATTATCTGTCAGAGAAATAACCCTCCCCTTTATGCATTGTGTAATTGATCACCTGGCAGATAATAAATCAAATTAGGAAGCAGTAGTCAGGAACCAGGCACTATGAGCTGGCTTTCCAATATAACAAGGCTTTTTATATATTAAAATATTTGAAGTTTATAAGGAACATAAAAATTAACACAAAAAGGAAGGAAAGAAGGAAGGAAGGAAGGAAGGAAGGAAGGAAGGGAGGGAGGGAGGGAGGGAGAGA
>JANHFP010001273.1:113497-128408 GCA_032468135.1 Calamaria suluensis
AAGGATACTACACACTCCCCAGTCCCTCCCCTACCTAGGGGAAGGATACTGCCAAATCCCCATTCCCTCTCCACTGTAGGCTAAGGATACTACAAAATCCCCATTCCCTCCCCTACCTAGGGGAAGGATACTGCCAAATCCCCATTCCCTCTCCACTGTAGGGGAAGGATACTACAAAATCCCCCTTCCCTCCCCTCTCCTGGGGGAAGGATACTGCCAAATCCCCATTCCCACCCCACTCTGGGGCCAGTCAGAGGTGATATTCGCCAGTTCTCCGAACTACTCAAAATCTCCGCTACCAGTTCTCCAAAACCCGTCAGAACCTGCTGGATTATTTCACCCCTGTTCTGAACAGTACCTTTTGTTTTTGCAATTTGTCGATTTTATCATTGCGATAACAATCTACCCTCTAAGTCTTCGAAAAGGTCTACCAAGCGTGATCAAAGCACATTATAAATTGGTAATAAATGTTTGGTGCTGCTATTTCTACATGAAAGGAGTAAGGGGTGGGGGAACCCGGAAATAACCTTTTCATTCTTCTTTGGAAAAAAAAAAAAAAAGGATCGCGAGCTCCCGAGATTAATCCGAGGCCGCGTCCACAGGTGCATGGGGACCTACGACGCAAAACACAAGGTGTTCAAGTGTGTCTCCGTCAGGCCCACAACAGCTGCTGAACAGCAAGTTTTCCAGGGTTTCGTCAAGGCCGCCGATGTGGAGATGTGCCAATTTGTGAAAACAAGCCACGAAATGTAAAAAACCCTCTTTGATGCAGCTCAGGAACCTTCGAAGAAACATGTCGCTTTGTGTGTGTGTGTTAGTGTGTCTCTCTTCCGCTGGAGGTTGCAACGCAAAGATGGAAGCCGTGCTAGAAAAACCCTATTTATTTGTCGTTGTTCGCGGGAAAGCTTGGCCAGCGTCAATTGCGAATTGGATGAAAAGAAATAAAATAGCTGCAGTTCGTTTTTAATATTTTAATATAGGCGGCTTGTTTTCTTCCCCCCCCCCCCGCCAATTTAATAAATTTAAATTACCGTACTCAATTGGTAGACGTCTCCTTGCAAGGCCCCAGGGAAGAGCAGGCCATCTGCAGAAATATATTCGAAAACTGGACAGAGACCAATTGTTTCCTCGTGTCTCCGAACAGAGTAAACAATGCAGAACAGAATGCTTGTATTCATACCGAGTTACTTTCCTTTTGATATCCCATCCAGATTTTGCTTTAACCCAACAGAAAAACGTCATTCTGGGAAGCTCTGTTCCAACGTCTAATCCTTACCTGCAACGACAATTGAGCCCTATTTATTTATTTATATTTATTGATTGATTGATTAAATTTATATACCGCCCCTCTCCAAGGACTCGGGGCTGTTTACAGCCAGATTAAAACCAGAAAAACCAAACAACATTGTTCTTAAAATTTAAAAAACCAAATACCCAAGGCTGTAAAAATTAATTAAAAATCTCAATAAACATTAAAATTTAATTTAATTTAATTGCTGGACTGAATCCCTCCCAGACCGGCTTGATTGATCTTCAGCAGATCAATCGGTCCTTTCCCAAGCATTTTGTTTTCATAACAATTCTATGAAGATGATTAGTTTCAGTGAGAACTTTTCCCCCTTGCATCTAACCATGGCGCAAACAAGCCTTGGCAACATTTCTTTTTCAGTCTTGGTCGGTGATAGTAGAACCAACAAGCCAACCAGCCAGCCAACCAATCAGGCAAATGCATTTGTTTTCATCTTGTTTCCACTCTATGCCTGAGACAGGATTAAGTTGTTCTCCAGCTGTATTGGTGCTAAATTTTCCCTCTTATTCAAACACATACAAGGACAGCCTCAAGATGTGTGCAGTTTGTTAGATTTTGTCATCCACTATTTTGGAGCGAGATTAAGTAGAAACAGATGCAATAGGAACAGGATAGAGACTAACAATGGGGAGAGACCATTTTATGCAGTCTCGGTTTTTCTCTGATTCAAGGATGGATGAATATCTCTTTCATTCAATAATAAGGAAAAACAATTCATAGCTTAAGTAATTTCTCAAGTCTATCCATTACCAGTCCCTATTATTGTGGCAACCTGGAGTCTGATCTACTCACCCTTCTGTTTCCCAAATAGTATTTATTCTGTTTAACATCTCATCCTGACATCAATTAGCTACCCACAGTTCATCTTAATTTAAAATTGAAATGTTTATGGCATTCTGAATTGCTTGGAGAGCTGCAGTAAAGCAGAGCAAGGCTAGAGAGGTGGTGAAGAATATCCTGAAGCACTTGGAGTAGAAAAGTTAACATTCCCTTAATTAATACCCTGGACAGCCAAAAGGTGTTGAGTGCACAAAAAAAGATATAAAGAAGTCTAATGAGGGACTGGGATTATTTTTATCTTTTTTATATGTCTTTGTGTGTATTAATCAAAGGAACCTGTTGTCTGGATTAAGGTCCTTGCAGTCGCTAACACTTCTATTTCATAGGCCTTTTGATGGATGCATTTACATAACCATATCAGTTTCAATAAGTATAATGGTAAATAATTCTAACTTGAATAAAGTTTTCACCTATCAAAACAATGTTTGTAATATGATATGGTTGCCAAAGAATATTATACTATGTTAGTCACTAGTCCACCTGCCACCCTTAGCATGAATTATTCATGTTGCATCAGATAAATGAATATAGATAGTATTTATGGGCACATGCAAATAAAGTGAAATTTTTGCCCTGAACCTACATGTCTGTTAATGAAACATTATAGCATGTAATATGGTATAAAAGCAAATGTGTTTGCTGTCCTCATTATATGTTCCTGTCTTCTGTCCTTGCAAATTAAAAATGTTTAAATCTGTGATAATTATATGGTTTTCTTCCATATGTCTACTAATAATTATAGGACAGAAAAAATGCATAAAATATTGAAAATTCTGTTTACTAGACTACTTATATGTATGGACTGCATATACTAATAAGCTTAATTTCCTTTTTAAAATTGTTAAGTAACATTATTCAAATGTTTATAATTTTATTTTACACCATTACACAGAGATAGCTGGTTAGCATGCAAGAAATCAATTGTTTCATTCTTTCTCTCTCCTTCTCCCTTCCTCTCTCTCTCTCTCTTTTTCTCTCTCTGTCACAGAAACACATTCTAATCTTTTATCTAAGCCAAAACTTTATTGTTGAGACTATCTACTGTATGTTAACAATAGTTTCATCATGGAAAAGCAGAATTCATCATGGAAAAGCAAACATTAATAATTTTTGTTGTCTTTTGAACACTGTTTTTCTTTTAATAGATAATAAAAAATCAGCATTTATATTTTCTTTTTTACTCATAGTTTAATCTGAATTGCTATCCTTTTGCCACCACTTTCTACAAGATAATACCACTCTCATATTTTTATATTTTATACCTGTTCTCCTTTCCACTTTTTTCCCCAAGTCTACTTTGTGAACATTAATAAATAATAGTTATAGCACTAGCTTGTCAAGTATGGACAGGCAAAAGTTTTTCAAGACTTCTGTTCCTTTTAATAAGTTTCCTGTTTGTAAAACCACCCTTTTTATTGCTTCCTCTTAAGTGCCACAATATGATTACTGATGAATAGCTTAATTGCCCTTGAATATCCTTCCTTTAATCACCTAATACTGACTGCTCTTGTTTCCCTGTGTACATATTTTTATTGATTTCATTTTATTTCCTTTCTCTTGTTCATACAGTAAAAAAAAATGTTTTCTACCCTTAATAGGAAGAACTAGAAAAGGCAAAACTAATCTGCATTGGTAAGCTGAATATAAATTTTATTGGAGTAAATATTGTTAAAACTAATATTGTATCTTGTTTAGCCTAAATAAAGGCTGCAGAGCAATCTTTAAGTTCACTAAGATCAAGCGCTCTAAGATTAGATTGAAAACATGTTGATGGACATACATATGAAATTTGCACACATAACATGAATGAAGCTGCGTTTTTCGTTTTCATGAAAGCAAGACAGAGAAAGTTATCATGCTAATAGTTCTCTGTAGCCTTAGCCTTTTAAAAGGCTCAATAGATTGTCACTGGCATAGTGACAAGATACATTAGATATTCCCCTAATTCCAAGGCATTCTAATTAAAATATATCCTTTTGAAAACCATAAATTATATTTATTCAACTTATAAAGTTTGAAGGTATAAAATACCTTACTCTTAGGCATTTCTTATGTTGCACAAAATTACTTCCCATTTTTAAGGCTGGCACTGGATAACAACAAGGAGCATTAATGTGGACAGAATATGGCCAAAGTAGACAAAACAGTCTGAAGCTGATGCAGAAAATGTTACTAAGAGAGGTTGGTTTTTTTTGGGGGAAAAAAAGAAGCAATTTAGTAATTTTGCAGTATTTTGTTTCATCCAAAAGGAACTAACTTGTGAAGCTTACAGATTTTCCTTCCAGCTGTTATTCTTTTCAGAGTTCTGATATATGAAACATCTTTACTAAATGCTTTAAAAAGTATCTTTGTGGTTATTCACATGAATAATACATCTCACGTGCACAGTTTGATAGCAATCTGTGTTTCTCAGCATATAAAACTACTTATGGGGCTACATTTACCAAAGAGGCATAAGAAAGATGACACAGATCGGAATGTTTTGTGTAAGATCAAAGAACAGAATTATGATACAGGAAACAACAGTGGAAAAGGAAAGCTTTGAGGCCAAACAACTCATTTATTAATTTCAAGACTCCCTTACTAACACCTGGCCCTCCCTGTTGGACCAATCAGCATTTTGAAAAGTTTCTTTGTCTTAACAATGAGAATTCCCATTTTAAATAACTTACAAGGAAAATTAAGATTTATGGTCTCCCTTAGACATGCACACTCACTGGATGCCTGTTTTTGTTTTCACAGTTCCATGTGAAAACACATTTCCATGCAATCATTTTCTTCCATTTATTATGTATTGGCACAGAAAATGGGCTGGTGTTTGCAGCTGTGGTTTCTGAGACCCTTGCCAATAGCCAATGATATGATGAAATCAGTTTGCAAAGTCCTTAAAACTGCACAACGTTATGTTTGCGGGAATATTCATAAACATCTTTCCCTGACAATATTCTCCCCCACGATAAATTAAATAACTATTTCCTGCGCTTCTATGACACCATAAAACAGCTGCTTGAGATAATAGCTCTATTGTGCTTAATAGCAGAGACGGCTAAGGTAACTTCCATTTTATAAAATATATGCATTGATTAGCTCCTTAAGAAACAGTGGGATATACATCTGGTTAAATAAACAACCAAACAAACGATGGATTTGGTTGGGAGACTGGTTACTATTTTAAAAGGTGTTAGCATACTTGTTAAAATTAACAACTTGTTTAGCTTCAAATTTCATAATTATCCTTTTATGAACAGAACTGATACCTATAGCTACTGATACCTGAGCATACCTATGAAATAATGCCATAACACTATATTTGAATTATTGGAACAAACAGTGTTGTCAGATAAAAAGTAACTGGAGGATGTATTTTAATTCTATCCTGCAGATAAAATAAAGTCCAGAGAGATCTTTAATTAGATCAAGCTCATGGAAGACAATGGTATGATAAAGAAGATTTAGTAAAACATTTTGTCTTTTTATTACTTTAATTTCAAATAAGATGCTTAACTTCAAAGGATACTCAAGCTACCCTCCCTTTACTCAGTGAATAACTCCTCAAGCAGGAAAGATAAGACGGAGTTGTAGTTTGGCTGAAGTTGCTGACCGGTAGAAAAATCAATCATGGTCCCTTTTCCTGAAGCTACGGGTACCATCAAAAGAATGTTTTGCACAGACTCCATTAATATGAAATTAATATGGCCTTGATTTTAGCTTGATGCCAAAAAGCTATAGCTGAATAAAGTGGTTCCTTTAATACTATTTGAAAGTTTCTGTGTCCATTTTCTCTAGTCATCATGAATATTTTCCTCTATCTTGTTTATTTACAGTAACAGGGGATCTAACAGTGATCTGCTGTAAGTATTTAATGAAAAAAACTGAAATAGGTTGGTGCCTCTTACTCCCTCATAAAAGAGCAATATTGGAAGTGTTTCTTAGTCTTGCTAGCATAAAATTGTTTAACTCGTTAAAGTATCCCCTCTATTAAATGTGAGAACACTTAGAAAAACACATATGGAAATCATAAACTATACATGATGATAAAGATTAATTTGGTGAATAAATTACTTTTAAAGATGATGCTATCTTCAAGGAACAAATAAAGTTATTGTTAGACCTGATCATAAAAGGAATTGTAAGCCAATATTTCTAGAAAAAGGGTCTGGCACCATTCTTTCTGCACAAATGGCTACAACAATTCTATCACTTTTCTAGTTTTCACACTAACATATAGTGATGTTGAAATTTAGAGAAAAAATTACACAAAAGTAACAGAAGACTATGCCCTATAAGTGCAATGATGTTCATGTATATAAATAGATGTAACAATGTTTAACTGAATATAAAACACTAGTAAAATATAAATGCCATTTTTGTTCCAGTTGCAGAACTGATGACATGAGCAGACTTAATTGGTGGTGGAAATTATAGTTTAAACAGAAACCATAACTTTATTTTATGCCTGGAAATATTTATTGTAACAATCCACATTTTTCAGTTGGCTTCAGATATCCCATAATTAACTTTGCTTAATTTAAAATATTGGGTCATTGTTTATAAATAGATTATTCATAAACTTATTATTTTGAGGTTGAGCTTCATCTATTTTTTAGTTATAGCTATGACTGATGATACTTTGCATCATTTCTAATAATAACGGGATCATTTTCTGGTACTTTGGTAAGCACAAACCATCAGGCTGGCCACATACTCCAACATCAGCATCAGTACTAGTATTTAGTAAGAAGATAATCCTTTCGGTCTCTGCTGAAAAAGAAGATTGTTTGTTTTTGTTGAGGTCCCCAGCAGAAGGGAATAGATGTGTATGAAATGGGAAGACTTTGGCAGTTGTAGCAGATAAGGATATAGAAATGGATGACGGGTACAATTCCCATCCATGTCCACTGAAAAACGAATAGCCAGATGGCTTTATTGTAAAGGTAAGTGTGCTACTGATGGGTGAATGTTATATGTAGAGAAACCAGAACAATTCTATTGATATAAATAAGACAATTGTTATGAAAAATTGTCTGCTTCATTGAATGTTACAATATATAAAGCATTCACTATTATACAGTTTAATCACCACAAAAAAATCTTTCCCAATTCAGATCTGGAGAACTAGTAAAAATAATGTAGAAACATTTGGTGCCAAAAACCATTATTGTAGTGTTTTAGGTTTCATGAATGCAAATAGAGGGAGACTTAACTGCAGATACGTAGCTGAACCTAAAAGAGATGACTAAACTTTGAACAAGCAGCTAAATAGTGCCTGATGATATTTTGAGATCAGACAGGTATGAAATTCTGAAAGAAAACATTCAAAAAGTTTCTTAAATGAGGCAGGTTTAACATTTAGAACAGCATTTGATATTGTGTCTTATGAAAACAGATGCTTGAGATACTATAGGAAATACAATAGCTTATAGAAGAGAATGAAAGGATTTGTGCTATCCTGGCAGAGGTTCACACATAGCAAGTCAGTGTATATTTGAAGAACAAATCTTTAGACAATGCAGTAATATTGGACATATCAAGAAGTTTGTTACTTTGCTTAGAAACATTTGCAAAACAACAATTTCAATTTGAGAGCACAGCATCTGATTTTCAATTTTTTAAAAATCTATTTTCTTTTTCATTTTCATTTTAGCTAGCTTAGACTCTTTAAGTTTGTTGTTTAAGGATACAAAATGCATATTGGCTGGCTTAAAGTTGATATGTCTTATAAATAGGCCTAATTTGCAAATGTTAAATATAAATGATATGAACAGTATATATTTTAGTCAACTCATAAATTATTTACCATAGATTGTTTAACTTTTAGAGACCTTTCTCTGTGGTCTTAAATACTTTGATATAGTTCCTGGGTCTCAATTTTTATTTTTTATTTGTGAATTTATGCAAGGCTCAATCGAGTATCAAGTTATGTTCTATTTAAATTGTCAGGTAGGGATAGCTTTCACAGAGTTAGATGGAATGGCTCTCTTGTAGATGGGTTGCCTTGCTGGTTTCACTCTGAAGAAAGAAATACATACTTTTCAATCTTCTGCAGGTTTGAGGTACATTTAAATCCACCTGGTATTCCCCCTCCCCATAGTAAAATATTTAATGTATCATGCTCCTGTGGCCAGGATCAAATCTTTTGAAAGGAGGACAATGACCAGTAGAAACTGGAGGGGACTTTACTCAAAACTTACATTGCTGCTAAAACAGATTAGAGTTTTTCATTACTTTACTGGTGTCTGATTTACCAGTAAAATATTAAAGGAGCAGGAAGACAATATGAAGCATGAAGAAGAAAACAACTTTTATCAGAAGAAAAATGGTCTCAGTTTATTGATGCTACATAGTCCCGAAACCTATAAAAGTGGAAAAGCAGACTGAGCTCTTTTACATACAACCCTATATGCAGGTAGGATTAAATCAGTGGTGGGTTGCATCCAGTTCTTGTGAACCCGTAGTAAAACCAGCGGGAAGCTCCGCCCATCCACCTGTACATCATTGTGGATGATCTGTGCATGCGCAGAAGCACGCACATGTGCTCCCATTGCTCCCAGTCATAAAAGTAAGTGGAACTCACCACTGGATTAAATGTGTCCTCAGTTGTGACAAAAGACCTATGTCCAGTCCCCCTGATTTCTGCTGACTCTTATCTAATGCCAATTTAGCTTTGACCCCTGGATATTGAGATTTTTTTTATTAGAGATAGCAATAATAAACTCTTCTGTGCTTTGAACTCAACACACGGTCTTGGTTATTTAAACTAATTAAATCTAATTCTAATTGTTGGACACCAACGTTGTCCTCTCTGCTTCCATATATTAACCATGTATCTATGATCCCAGAGAACTGGGAAGGAGGAACTATAATTGTTTTTCTATATAAAAAGGAAAGGAATAGTTTGGCTAATATGCCAACTAGCCTATAGAATATCATTAACAAATTAAATGACAGATAGCTTTTTCACTAATCTTACTGTGTACGGTTTTTCTCTCTTCTTATGTAGCAGTCTTTAAGAAACTGGCATCCTTTTATTAAGAGAATTGCCAATCAATTATGGGAAATCCAATTTTTTTAATGTTTTCCAATAAAATATAAAGTGTATGACTGGCTTTCATGAACTAGAGCATGCTAAATATTTTAATATTTTGGCATAAATTTTCAGGCTTTAAAAAATTAGCATTTCAAGTTAATTCTGTCAGTTCTAGTCTCAAAAACATACATTCTCTGTAAGCAAATTTTATATAGAAAAGGACAATTAGCAAATTTTATATAGTAAAGGGCAATTGCATTCTCTTGGCAATTAAATTGTTGAAAGCTAAAGTAATTGCTCAACTATTACAAGGTATCATTTTGGCACATTTACAAACCTAAGAATCAAGCTTCCATAGAATTCTGTTTGGGTCTCCAAAATGTGCCTTAACGCAATTTTGAGGTTTGAAGTTAATGTTCTAGGCTTGTTCAGCCTTTTAGATATCATAACTCAGAATCATGTTGATCCTACTGGGCTGTTGCCGCTGCTACAGACAGTCTTGCTGGTATCCAAATTGGTATCAAAGTTTTGGCTTTTCTCTTGAATATAAAGATAAATTAACTTTTATGGAAGCCAAATGAATAGTTAAAGGTCACAATGACCCTCCAGTGTTTCTGAATTTTATTGCCAAGTATTAAGAGTGCTTCTATTATTACACGCAGCTACCAATCTAGTCTGGTGCCTTAACCACTAGTCTAAACTGGCCTCTGCATCTGTTACTTTAAAAGTAATCTTAATCTATCACGTCCTGGGTCTTGTCTGTCTTGCAGGAATGACAATATGATATACAGCCACATGCATTGCTTACTCCAGTCATTTCCAAATTTGAGGGATCATACAGATACATTTTGTGTTACATTTTAAAGCAGGCATCCCCATCCCCAGTCCATAGCCTGTTGGGAACCAGATCATGCAAGAAGTGGACGTGCACATACAGGGCTGGATTTAGATGAAAAGAGGCCCTAGGTTATTCCACTTATGGGCCCTTTCACCTCCTATTTTTAAGTTTGTAAGAATTTCTCCTTATTTTTGGTCCAGTGTTTTAGTGTTCACTGTTTTTAGAATAGTGTCATTTTAATTTCCAATTTGAATGTAGGCCCCTCTTGATCTTGAGGCCCTAGGCTCAATGCCTTTGGCATTTAGTCATGCCAGCCACGTGACCATGGAGACGTCCACGGACACCGATAGCTCTTCGGCTTTCAAACGGAGATGAGCACCGCCCCCCTAGAGTCGGAAACGACTGGCACATATGTGCGAGGGAAGCCTTTACCCGGTCACATTACCCACCCTGCACCACCAAGCCACGCCCACAGAATCAGTAGCAACAAATTTCACCTTTCACCCCTGGTTGGACCTGAAGGGCAAAAGTAATTTCTTCCAAGGTTAGGATCTTGTGCAGTTCTATACATACAAGCCTGCCTGTAAGAGCTGACCTCAGCAGTCTAAGGCTTTTACTGGAAACCCCGAGCACGGAGAAGCACAGTCAAACAATTAAACAGGAGACAAATATTTAATGCAGCGGGTCCTGAAAATCAGATACCGGATCCTTGAGAGAAGGCCAGGAGAACCTGAAACCGCGAGCGAGTGGGATTGTAGCTGGTTTGGGTGTTGCCTCCAAGAAGGGACGCAGTGGCTCCGTGGCTAAGACGCTGAGTTTGTCGATCGAAAGGTCGGCAGTTCGGCGGTTTGAATCCCGAGTGCCGTGTAACGGGGTGAGCTCCCGTTATTTGTCCCAGCCTAGCAGTTTCGAAAGCACGTAAAAAACGCAAGTAGAAAAATCAGGGACCACCTTTGGTGGGAAGGTGACAGCGTTCCGTGCGCCTTTGGCGTTGAGTCACGCCGGCCACATGACCACGGAGGCGTCTTCGGACAGCGCCGGCTCTTCGGCTTTGAAACGGAGATGAGCACCGCCCCCTAGAGTCGGAAACTACTAGCACACATGTGCGAAGGGAACGTTTACCTTTAGCAAGAAGGTCTAACTCTAACGTAGAATGGAGCAGCTAACTATCAAGATAGAGAGCAAAAGGTTCCAATTAGATCTGCAAACAGACAGCCAAGGGAGCCAAGTCGCAGAATTAGACAGTGCATCCCATAATAACTCTCCTACTTGGGGTTGATGAAGACTAGGGCGTGAGAGGATTAGGATGCTAACGATCTTTGGGGGGTCGCTGTATTGTAGTACGCATGTACAAAGCAATACACATAGTATCGTCCTATGGAAGAATTGTAGTATGGAAAAAAATAAACCAATTGGGAGTTTTTTCCGCCCCCCCCCCCCATCCCTCTTCTCCGCTTTACAGATCCACCCGTTGTGATCCTGTCCGTACAGCCACAAACTGTGCCCGAGGGTGGCAAAGTGGGTTTCCTCTGCACCGCAACGTCCAATCCTGAAGTGACAGGTTACCGGTAAGGATTAGAATACGAAGAAGCAGAAGCCTCAGACTGCTAGAATGCAAGTGGAGTGATTTTTGTGGTTGGGCTGCCCTCTAATGGCAACGTGGGGGATTGCATGCTCACTTATACGGGCGAAAGTCCTCGCTGGCTGACCGTCATTGGGGTCCTCTTTTATCGCCGAGCGACGTAGTCGTACAGGTGAAATGCCAGGTGAATTCACCAGACTTAGGATCCGTCCGTTCCAGCTCCAATCGGCAAGCAAATTCCCCACCGTCGTTTAGCATGATGTCACCTGGCTGGGATTTGTGATTTCCTACTGGCTTCCCCATTGAATGTATTTGTCAGATGCTGGCTGCGAAGGACACAAATGCTGATCATGTGACTATGGGATGGTGTAACTAATAAATAGGTGGCCAAGCAACTAAATCACCGAACGGAGAGTTAGCAAGTGAGGACTATCTCCAATGGCCGGCTGATATGTAAGAATTAGCTTACAGGGATCAGTTTAAAAATTGCACTACTTTCCACTTATATTCCCTAGTTGTCATGCCTCTGCCAGCGTCTGACTCGGAGGTGGAGGAGGAACAGCTGGCAGAGAGCCGTGAGGGGGAGGCTGGAGCTGAGGAAGAGCAGGCCCAGGCAGAATCCAGTGAGCTAGGGGCAGAGTCAGAAAGGGAGAGCCGAGAGAAGGAACTGGGAGCAGCGCCCCACTCGATCCAAGAGAGAGACGCAGGGATAAACGGGCTTTAGGAAAAGGTCTACTCAGGAGGAAGTGAAGGATGGGACGTAGCTGAAACCTTTAAAGCTAGCCGGTTTGTGATTAGCGGTGCTGGAATCAAAGGTTGAATTTACAAATATAGCGTCTCGGTGACCTTGTCTTCTTGGGTAAGATTTCCTCAGCCAATTTTACTTGCGTTATCTCAGAATTACCTTTGGACTGCAGCCAGAGTTTGTCTTGGCCATTATCTACTTTGCTTTTGGAAATAAACCAACTTCGAAAGACAATTGGGTTTTTGCAATAAAGGCTGTTTGTTTCTAAGTTCTTCTTCTTCTTCATGGATTGCTTCAAGCTGGGTCATCACACTAGTTTTCAGAAGTGTATGGTCACTGAATCAGGGGTGAAATGCTACCGGTTCAGCCGAACTGGTAGTAAAAAGAAAGCTACGGGTTCGTTCGAACCTGTATTTCTGACAATCAGCTGTGCCACACAATTTATATTCACTAGAAAGTTGTTGTTTTATATGTTGTCTCCTCTTTCTTCTCTGATTGTTCATCCAACTGAGACGTCTCTTGTCAAGTCTGTGGCTCTTCCTCCTACTCCCAAGTTACTCTCACAGCCCCGTTGCACTCCCCATCACCCGAGCCCAGTGTTAAGAGTATGCCAAGTCTAGTCAAGGTCTCCTAAGACCATATCTCCCTTGACAGGTGGGCTAAAGGAGGCGTCCCCATCCCAGAGGCCAACGGCGACAGCTACGAAGCCACAGTTGACCAGTCTTTCTTCACAGAGCCTGTGTCTTGCGAAGTGTCCAACGCTGTGGGAAGCACCAATGTTAGCACTCTGGTGGACGTCCATTGTGAGTCAAAACTTTCAAGAAGGAGTTAGGGAAGGGGTTGGGGGGGTTTCAGCAAGCTTTTTTCCCCTAGCACAGAGGTCTCCAACCTTGTCAAATTTAAGAGTTGTCAACTTCAACTCCCAGAAGCTGGCTGAGGAATTCTGGGAGTTGAAGTCCACAACTGTTAAAGTTGAAAAGGTTGGAGACCTCTGTGGGCCTAGCACTTCTCTGGGGAGTGAACCTGTCATGTCTATAGGTCAACCAGGGATGGAGACACAATGACTGGACAGGCCATTTGTGGGGGCGGTGGGGGGGGTTTGAAGTCATCACATCCTAAAGTTGCTGAGGTTGAGAAACACTCAGAGATAGATCTGAAGGTGCTTTTTTCAAGAGGCAACTGAACCTTCTTGGTTTCTTCCTTGAAGACATTTCACTTCTCTTCCAAGAAACTTCTTCAGTTATAGGTGTCAGGGTTCTGACGGATGCCCTAATTAAATCATGAGCCTCGAGCCAAGCTTCAAAAGAAATCCAGTTATTTATTAGGAGTTTCGTGTCGGCACATTCCAAGTGAAGCCAATTCTGACCCCACGTAATTTGTGCCCAATCGTGACCCTGTTTTCCCCCCCTCCCTCCATGTGATCATCAATCACATTTGCCAACAGAGCAATTTCATAGTCTGTAAAGATCATTCCTCTCCAGCCGCTGTGGGTAACTCTGGGAGACAGCCTTGAGAGAGAGATGCCTGGAATGTACTTCTGTTTTTGGTTGCCATGCTGCTTTGTCGGTTTCCCATCCCCCTGCGAGAGCAGGCTGTGGATGCTTTGCGAGTTGACCTTGGGCTGAACTGAAGAACTTCAGTCAATACTGAAGAAGCTTCTTGGATGAGGAGCAAAACAAAGCAAAAACCGGAAAGTCCAATTGCCTCTTGAAAAAGCACCTTTGGGACACCCATGACCTGGATGACTGAGAACCTCCATAGACACTCCATAGAGGTAGACAAAGAGATAAGATATAGACAACGTAGTCCTGATGCCTCTACCAACCCTTTCCTCTTTTTTTGCTCCTCTAGTTGGGCCTCACCTTGTCTCCCAGCCCAAGCCCCTGACAGTGGACATTGGCTCAGATGCCTCTTTTACCTGCACCTGGACGGGGAACCCACCCCTTACCTTGGCCTGGACGAAGAAAGGATCCACTGTGGTGAGTTCAGCTTTGAGAGTCCATTTCCATTTTCTCCGTCATCTTGATATAGTGAGCACCAGCTCAACACCGCAAGGTAGGCGATAGATCGGAATGAGGGATGAGTTCGCCAAAGTTTTAACCACCATATCAAACTCAAGCAACATGGATGCCCACCGCCTACTGGGGCCTCTCAAAATTTAAGCTGGTTTTTCATTTATTACGGTTAACAACTTCAATAGGAAGAGTCTGGTAGCCTCTTTTCTGACAAATATATTTGATTAAAATGCATCCGTTTTCGTGAGTTGTGTCTGATGAAGTGAGAACGTTGATGTCATGCCTCTGCCAGCGATTGCAGAAAATACAACTTCAGCAACCGAGTGGTCAATGCCAGGAATGCACTACCTGACTCTGTGGTCTCATCCCCACACACCCCAAAACTTTAACCTAAGACTGTCTACTATTGACTTCCCCCCATTCCTAAGAGGTCTGTAAGGGGACGTGTATAAGAGCACCAGCGTGCCTACTGTTCCTATTCTAATGTTCTCTTTATTTGTATTCATTTTTATATCCAATTCATGCTTATACTTATATATATTACCTAATATGTAA